>JACXSJ010002803.1:0-36301 GCA_014851325.1 Pentalonia nigronervosa
CCCCCCCCCCCCCCCCCAAGGTACCAACTAGATTCATTTTCTTACCGGAAAATATGCTGATGAAAAATATTGGAACACTTTTACCACCCTTAAATGTGATGACAGACTAAAAAAAAGGAAGAAAAAACACATATGATTACAATACATTCCTAGCTCCACTCAGAATCTAAAAAATAAGAATGTTATTGACTTTACACCTTTTTTTTTCATTCTTATAAATAATTTATTTTAAAATAATTTAGTATAGATAAAGAAAAGTACAGAATAATAAAAATTATATGGGTATTAAAATAAGTTTCTTCAGTTTTTCGTTTGAGATAATGTGTTGATTACTTTATTAGAATCTTCGTTAAAGTACGCAAAACGGTGTTCTGCAATTGCACTGTACATACTATTTATTGTTAATAGGTATTAGCATACATTTATTTGAATCAAAGACCAATAAATGATGTTTATATTAATAATATTATTGGTACTATTATATTAATATATGGTAATAATAGATATATTAAAAAAACAATCAACTCAATGGTTCAATTCAAAAATCAGCACACAGAAATCGAATGAAAATGTATACATAATAGTGAAAATAAACCACTATACACATATAGTAGATTAGCATTATCAGTATTTGTGTTTGTGTTCTAACATTTATAATTATATTTATCATAAAAGAAACAAAAATCTACCAATCACCATGTAGGTATTCAAAAGATTTTAAGTGGCCCGTTTACAATTTAAAAATTATTATTATTATTGTATATTATATTTGTTCAAATTAAATTGTGCCTATGTCAAAATAGAGGCCACATAATAATGAGAAAAAAATTGTGGTTCAGCTGACCTCCCCTTACTCACACCTAGGTCCACCTATGATCATTTTGTATCCTCCGGTCTTAGAATATAGTATATATTTTAATAATAAAAAACTTGAATGATAAATATCGAATATAATCGATTTTTGGAATCAAAACGATATATAGTATATATCATGTATATATTATATACTATTGCTACCGTGACTTACATTTGAAATGAAAATTTTGTTTTACATTATTTTCAGTCTAAACAGGAATTTAAACGTTACATTAGTTTTGCGTTTATCGTTGTATAGAATTAAAACGTTAAACAACTTCTGCGTTTAACGAGGTATATAATGTAACTATCAAAAACGTAACTCGTAAGTTGAATTTCTCACGTCATTTCTGTTCAAAAATTATAGACAGACATTTTATAAATATTAAATCACTTATAACCGGGGCTTGCATTTGAAATCAAAATTTCGTTTAACCCTTTTTTACAACCTAAATAGTATACAATTTTTGCGTTTATCGTTATTTAAAAGTAAAACGTTATACAAGTTTTGTATTTATCGTTTATCGTCTATTGTCAAAAATAATATCTAACGTGTGGAATGGTCCTGATACGGAATATAATAAATTCTTGAATTGATCGTAAAAATTGATTGCTAAATTACATGGAATAAATATTTATATGAAACCAATATTATTACTTTTAAGTTAATGGATTTTAAAATATTTCGTTTTGCATTATTTTTTTTTTAAGTTATTCTATAAATTACGTTTTGATTTATGTTTTGATATATTATAAATTTTGTTAATCGTTATGCAATTATGCTTTATTTTGTGATATTTAATTATTTTTGTTTACCACCGTTTTCCATTTTAATTACGTTTACAAATTTAAATATTTTTTGTCATATATAACGTTATAATCATAATGGTTTGATTAATATAACGTTTTCAAGCCCTGCTTCAATGAATATTTTAACTAGTACACTAGATGACACAATTATGACGCAGTGAAAGATTTTGGTCACCTTGTGAGGAGAGACTGGAACCGGAACCTAATTGGAACCCATATTTCACCATGCTTAGAACCGAAACCAAAACCAGAACCAATATTATTAAACAATAAGTTTTCCGGTTCTTTTAGGTTTTTATCGGTTCTAAGAAATAACTGAATATTGTATTTAAATTGGTTTTAATTTTAATCAAACAATTATCTTTCATAGAAATATTTTTTTTTTGTTTTCCCTGCCAATGATATTTTAAATTTCAACTGCAAATAGTCATATTATAAGACCGATAACGATTAATTTACAAACATACGGATTTTATTTTTTGTTTGCGATATAACGAGAATGACCGAACAAAACAATGATGTATTTTTCCTAAATATCTACAAATAATAATATCAAGTTATTTATACTACGGTCTCACAGTTTTACAGCCATACATACGAGTAACATCAAGCGCAACTAAACCTTAATTGTAGGGGGTATTAAAATTGATTTAGGTGCATGTTTTCGAAAATCTAGTTTTAGAGTGTCGAGTTTTAGAATGACAAGATTTAGAAAATCTATATTTTAGAATATGAAAATTTTAGAAAATCTGCGTTTTAGAAAAACGTAAAATGGTGTTTTAGAATATAAAATATTTTTAATCGGGAAAGAAAAATAACAAAATACAGAGCTTTTAAATAAAATACTCTCTTATTTTGTAATAGAATTTACGATACAGAATGTAGAAATTATGATGCACTTACAAATCTGTAATTAGTTTGTGTTTGATCGGGAAGACGGGAAATATTAAAATACATAATATTTATAAATATAATGTTTTGTTACTTAATAATCGTTATCAAATTTTTATTTTATTAATATTGCCAACTATTATAAAATTACGATAGAGTTCTATATTGATATAATATGTGATTATTTTATATCTAATCGAGAATACGAGAATTATCAAAAAGTAGTTCACCTTAGTCCAGTGCCAAATACCTATGTAGTGTTACTTAAAACTATTATAAATTGTTGGCCGAAATGCAAAATACAATTTCTAATATTATATTGACGTTGATGAAATTGGCTCATAAAAAATATGATATGTTAGATGTAAACGAGTTTTTATACGTTTTCAATAAAATTTATAATCGTACAATTGATGGCAATATAGTTTGTTATTGGAGATGTCACGACTGTGCAGCTAAGTTTCAAATTACTACGATTGCCAACACACACATATCCGGCGATAAAGGTAAGCCATTTAGTATTTCCGATCACTGTCATGGCCCAAATCCGCAGATAATTTAATATAAAAAAGTGTAAAATGTCATAAAAAGAAAGGCAGCTGAGACTAACGATACACCAAGTTCTATATATCAAGATTCAATTTCACAAGTGGAAAATATTATAGCTTCTCAAATTTCAAAATACTCAGCTAAATCAATTGTAAAAAGGCAAAGAAAAACAAATATCAAAGAACAAAACCACATTTCTGATCTTAATGATTTATCTGTTGATACATTGAGTGGAAAGAAATTTTTAAATAAAACTGTTAAACGAAATGACGATTATATCATGATTTTTACAGCAATTGAAAATTGTAATTATTTAAAGAATTTACAATTTTGAATACTATCTATAATATAATAAATATAATATTATAATAATATATATAATCAATGGTATTATTAATCATCATACAGAATCAAATTCAATTGATGCGCTCAATATACCTGATGATCTGAAAAGAAACACCATCTAATCAACTATTTCTCATTAAAGAATCAATAATAGGTGTGTTAATTATTTCTATAATAATTATGCAATCTAAATTTAGTTTTATTTTCTATTTATTTTAGGTGAAGATAAGATACTTGTATTTCCTACTGTAAGCAACATTCAAAACTCAGTCAATCAATGTTTTGGATAGTTGATGATACTTTTAAAACAGTGCGTACTATTTTTACACAACTGTATACAATTCACGCACAGGTTGGCTTCGGTGACAATTCTATAGTTTTGCCTCTAGGGTATGTTCTTATGACGAGTAAAAGAGAGCAATGTTACAATCAGATGTATCAGGTAATAGCGAAAATGCAACGTTTTATTTTCCAAATTAATTTATACGTCCTTTTTTTAAGCTTATATATATATATTTGATTTTGGAATGAATTTACTTTAATGTGCTCCTTTTTTTAATAGAAATATTCACAACAAAAATAAATACATTTCCAAATAATATTTTTTTTTTTTTAAATAGTTTTTATTTTTTTTAGGATATAATTAATTTTGCTGAAGACAATAGTATTAACTTAACACCTGAATACACAATAAATGACTTTGAGATGGCTGTAATCAATGCGAGGAAACATGAGTTTTCGTTGCCCAAAAATAAAGGTTGTTTATTTCATTTAGTACGTAACGAAAATTACAAGGCCTTGGTCCATCCATTGAGTATGCATATAATGAAAATTTCAGCATCAAAGTTTGACAAATTTTGTCTTTTGCATTTAGGTCCGAAAAGAAAATTCTTAATTCATTCAAGGAGATTAAAGAAATTATGCCTAACAATGCAAATAATTTTGTACAGTGATTTGAAGACAATTATGCATTAGGTAAAATTCGTCATATAGTATACAACACCAAACATAGGAACCAACCACTTTTTCCTCCATCATTGTGGTCAATTTTTGAAAACATTGGTACCTATACAATACTGTATTTAATAATTTTTAATTATTTATAAAATTTGTCTAATAACTATTATCATAATTTTGTAGATAATGGTACTAGGACTTCTAAACATGCGGAGGCATGACATCGGCGTTGGACTGAATTGGTAGGGAGGGCTCATATTGATATGTTTACACTGATTAAGGAACTTCAGAAAGAACTAGGTAAGGATGATGTAGATATCAAAGCAATTATTCGAAGAGTTTCAACGCCACGTCTAACAAATCTTCAGCAAAGACGTGAACAGCGCTTGAAGGCTGTTTTTAATAATCGTGAAGGTAAAACACATCTAGAGTATCTTTGAGGTATTACTCACACTCTACAATCGCATACATTTATACATTATTTTTAGTCTTTTCAGTATTTTTTTATTAGATTACGAATTATTTTTTTAAATTTATATTTGTTTATTATATTTAACTAGCTATTACTATTTATTACAAAACAATTATTATCATTATTATTATTATTATTAAACAATATTATAAAAAAAAAATGTATTATTAACGTAGTCAATAATATACATTATGAGCAGATTTTTAAAATAAGAATATAAATTAAAAGTGAGATTAAATTACTACTTATAATATTATTGTCAATCGATTGTCTTGTCGGTATTTTGGTTGTCAGTGGATTCAGAACCGTTGTGCCTATGCACATGCAAGCTACGACCGATGTTCGATTTACAGCTAATGCTGCTAATTATGTATTATAAATGTATTTTATTAAAAGTTTTTATTAAGTTTATTTTTAAAACACAGTACCTACTAAGCAATAGGTTATGCTATTTGAAAATATGAATTTTTATGAACCTATAAGTACCGGCATTAACTGGAACTCTAATTTTATAATTTTAAGAACCAGAATCGGAACCGGAACCGATTTTTTTTTGTTAATAATCGAACAGGAACCAGAACCGAAAAAATCGTGAAAGTTTCAGCCCTTGCTTGTGAGTAATATTTTTAATACCTGAACGACGTTTTTTTAGGTTCTGAGTGGAGCGAGAAATGTATTGATTTTACACTAATGTGTGTTTTTTTTCTGTGCTTATACAAGAAAAGCACCTAGTCGATATAATACTCCGATTTTCTTCATAAGTACCTTTTCTGGTGGGAAAGTAAATCTAGTTGGTACTTTATGGAGGTTATTTTGAAAAATTCAAAATAATTTGTAAAATCGTCGGGAAAAACAAAAAATTAAATTAAAGAAAAACGGAAAATTTACGCAACACTAGTTTTTGACAAAATCAATTTTGTTTTTTTTTTGGGGTAAATCAAAAAAAAAAAAATGACTCTAGATACATGCAATTTTTACGAAAATTTTCATATGACCATATTTTATACACAATACAATTTTCAATATATATTGACTTTTTTTGAGCTATTTAAAGGCATAATTAATTTTTGGGTTTTTTTTTTTATTATTGTCAATAAAATTTTTTTCAATCAGTCAAAAAACTTTAATATTTAATACAAGGTTCTTCATAACGTTTTTAAGTAAAAATTAAAAAAAAAATTGAGCATAAAAGTTTTTTTATAAGTGTCTAAAGTTAAAATTTCGATAAAATTTGTAAAAATCACGAAAATTTTCAGGTTTTTTTTATTTAGAAATTCATAAAAATTTTTTTGTTTCAAACTAAGACTTAAAAATTTAATACAAGAATATTCATACATTTTTTTTACCTATTACAAAAAAAAAGTTTATCGGAAAGTAAAACTAATTTTGAAATTTTGAAATTTTTTTATATTTTTTTTTTCTATAAAATTTGTAGATAGATATTTAATATTGATAAAAAACGAGTGTTGGGTCAAAAATATTGAAAATTTAATACAAAGTTCCTCATAAGTTGTAATAACAGTACAAAAATATTAAAAATATATAGGTACAATTTTTTTTATAAGTATTTAAAGTTAAAATTTTGACCACAATTCATCGAAATATCGAACATTTGTGAATTATTTTGTGGCTAAACATTTATAAAACGTTCAATTTGTATAGCTGAGGATTGAAAATTTGTAATTATTGTAATTTAAAAATATTTTTCATGGCTGCTTGAAATCGTTAAAGTATGTTATTATATTTAATACATTCAATGATTTCTTTAAATGCAATATTTTCTTTAAAAATTAATTCAACCTACTGTATATTATTAATAGTAAAATGAATTATTTTAATAACAATATCATAAAATACTCTTAGTTATGTAGGCTGACAGACTGCTTCGCTCAGAATCGTTTTGCGTATACAATGATTTTAGATCATTGAATTCAAATTTAATACAACCAATACAATAACCCACTCGATATTTACTGTACAGCAAAGTGGTACTCATTTTCAAACCTTTTAAAAATTAGATTTAACGTAATATAATAACTGTTATTAGGTTGGATACAACTTTATTTTTTCTGATCGATTTTGAGTTACAGTTGCCACGGAAACCAAATTTAGTAATAGCAAAGCTAAAATTAATATTAAAACGTTATAATTTTGTGTTACAATATGACTAGGTGCCCTAGCAGGAGAACTAAAAATAAAATAAGTTTCTCTATCTAATTAAATATAGAAATATTTAACAACAATTATGTATCTAAAATGTCTCTACTAGAAATCGCTTTTCATCGAATATCTACGTTCAATTATCGTAGAATTCAAATTAAACATATCTAATATTGTAGTTGCTTAAGGCGGAGCCACACGGACGCACAAAGTACGCGTGTCGACGGACGTACTTTTTAACGCGCGTACTAAAGCGGGCACGCGAATGTCGATATGACGTCCGTTAAAAATTGTTGTCATTAATCTTGTACCTACTAGTATCTACTTGGTTTTAAAGTTATAAAGACTAGGCTTGATTATACTACTTTCACAAGTTTTTTTTTAAATATGGACCCAGACAAGGTTTTATCCTTTAGTTCTTTAACATATTTATACCTGAAACAATAACGGACTACAGGGGAATATTGGGTTCATCCAATTAATTGTGAACGATATACAAATGGTTATTACGTGAAGTTGTACCATAAACTTCGAGAAGATCCGTCAAAATTTTTTAACTACTTTCGCATGTCGGTAAGATCATTCGACACGAACTTTTACTGTGCATCAAAAATGATATTCAGCAACAAAATACTAATATGCGATTAGCCATACAGCCTGAGGAAATGTTGGTGATAACTTTAAGGTATGTATAGGTAATTTTGCAAATAAAGTTACTCTTATAAAGATAAATAAATTGAACAACTAAATAAGTTCTGATCGTAGTATTTTATTTTAAGTCAATGTATATTGTATAATATTAAGAAGTATTTAAAAATAGTTATAAAATTAATTATTTGCTAGTAATTGATAATATAAGAAGTAAACTTTATAATGTAATAATATAATATGTATAAAAAAATATGATTATGAATTTGGATTTGAATAACGAAGACTTTTCATAGTTGTATATTCGTTTGACAACTCGTCATTGGAAAATTGAGAGTAATAAGACAAAGCAGACGAGGATGATGGTGGGCGAAAATTTTCGGGTATATTATTGATAGTTAATGAAGTATTGTAAAATTGGCTGTGTTGTGGCGTTTTTAAGTTTTGTAGGAGCTGCATTGTTTGCATTCGAAATTCAAATTTTTTATCCATAGTTAAAGATTTAACGGACGGTAGTAATGAATAGAAAAAAGCTAGATCTTCGTCGTTTTCATAAGTTTTCTTTGATCCTTTGTGGCTTTCCATAAAGTCGATTAATGCATGTTCCACACTTGGTTTTTTTCTTGTAGTTGTTGATTTTTCATTTGAAGATGTTTCTGTTATTTCTATATCTATGTTACTATTATTTATACCATCATCGACATAACACACTAAATCATGCTCATTTTCATCAAAATTGTCTACGCCATTTTCTTCAGTTATTACATAACTAGAATCAGTATTTCGTAGTTCCTTAGTTTTTCCCAGGAATGACAACTGTTTACCGTAGATGTACAGTACATCTACGGTACTGCAAGTAAAGTCGTTAGAAAAGTGTGCAAAAGTATTTGGGACAGATTAAAAGGAATATGCATTCCCATTCCTGATCAGAGTATGTGGCTCAAAATTGCAGAAGATTTTAATAACAGAGCAAATTTTCCAAACTGCATTGGGGCTGTTGATGGTAAACATATTCGTATCATAAAACCAGAAAGAAGTGGTTCATTATATATGAATTATAAACATTATTTTTCCATTGGGCTGTTAGCTATTGCCGACGCAAACTACAAGTTCGTTTATGTAGATGTTGGATCTTATGGTAAAGATTCAGATTCAACCATCTTTAAAAACTCGGTACTTTGGAAAAATTTAAAAAAAAAAATAATTTGAACATACCAGCATCAACACAAGTACCAGGAGTGGATATTTCATTATCATACGCGTTTGTGGGTGACGAAGCATTTGGATTGGACAAGCACTTACTTCGACCGTACTCTGGTAAACATTTGCCAGTTCGTAAAAAAATATTCAACTATCGTTTGTCACGCGCAAGACGATACGTAGAGTGTACCTTTGGAATTCTTTCTAATAAGTGGCGTATATTTCACAGACCGATCGATGTACACGTAGATTTTGTAATCGATATTGTTAAATGTTGTTGCGTTTTACATGATTTTGTTCGTGACCGAGATGGATTCAAGTTTGACGGTGCACTAGCAATCAGTGGCTTTGAAGACCCTAACATTGTTGAAAACTATTCGGTACATCGAAGTCTTAACCGTTTTCGTGATGCATTATTTAATTATTTTGTAAGTGAAGAAGGACAGGTAGATTGGCAAATGAGTAAAATATAAGCAAAAACTTTACTTGTAAAATAATTGACGTATTTGTAAATTGTTTATAATATGCGTATTATATTGTATTTATTTTAATTAGACACGTAATAAAAAAAAAAAAAAAATACTTACAAATTACTTTTTGTTCAGAGTCATTTTTTTTTTTTTTGAAAATTACTTATGATACTTAAAGCAATTTCCCTCCATGCTGTATTTTTTTTCATTTTGTCTTTGTAATTTTCGTCTGCAGTGTTCCATAACAATGGCCTTTTTTGCACTTCATTTATTAAAATCTCGCAATCAACATGTGCTGCCATAATAATAGTTATTACGCTAATAATAATAATAATACTAATTATTATATTTTAATTACACGTGGACGCGTTAACGTCCGGATAAAAAAATATAGGTAACGTGCGTACAGCGTATACGAAAATGCGCTCGTGTGACCACGCGGCTGACATACACATTTATAAACAATATAAATTTATTTTGAGCGTTGATATGTTTGACGTCCGTTGTACGTGCGTCGAAGAGATAATACGTCGATAAAATTTGACGTCCGTATTAACGGGCGTTATTTTTAACGCGCGTTACTCGTGTGCCTGCTTCCATAATGCGTCAAAAAAGTACGTGCGCATTGACGCATTTTGTACGCTCGTGTGGCCTAACTAGGAATTCAATTCCGAAGTACACTCGACACCTATTCTACGGCAGAGTCATTTCTCCGATGCTGTTTTTATTGAATGAAATGTTTAATAGACGTATCAAAAAAGGTAAAGGTTATTTAGTTGGGTTCAAATTTATATCATTCACTAAAAAATCACGAAATATGTTCTTAAAAATATGCGTTTTTATAGTTTTATTTATCAGTAAAGATTAAATGTGTGGAAAAATATATTTGTAAAAATAACGTTTTAAAAAAATATTGCCATTTTAATTTTTAATTATTATAAAAAAAGTTAGTTATATGTTTATTTATTCACTATTTTAGATGAAACTAATTATAATTTCTGAAAAACAGTATAGAAATAACAGTACCTAGTACTTACTTAGAATGCAGAAAAAAGTAATATGGTATAAAATAATAATTGGGTATGACCAGTAGAATTAGAATTTTTCTTTTTTTCCGCCATTAAATTGTGAGTCTTTATTAAAAACTTTATTTTTATTTCTCAAAATTGTGAGTAGGTAAGTTAAGTGTTTACTTAAGTTACAAAATAGTGCTACCACAACAATACCACAACAAAACTAAATACTTAAGACCATACAATTTTAAATGTTGTTTTTTTTACATATATTAATATGTCATCTAGTGAAAATTTCTTAAAATATCCTCTACCCTGCTTAGTACCACAAAAAAATTTATGTGGTAGTAAAAGTCTACTCACCTTGTTTATCTTGCGCTGGACAAACAACTTTTATTGTTTTAAATTTTATACGTCTATGCTACTGCAATTTCTGATGTGAATTATAATTATCTAACTACATAAATTATATTTTAAGGTTAATACTACCTACAGGTACCTATACTACCTAAACACAAGACTGGGCATTAATGTGTTATTATGTTAAAGTTAAGTTAATTTAACTTTTTAACTTGATAAGTTATTATTCTTATTAATATTAAATTATGTAGTACAAAGAATTAACTTTTAATCAACTAGAGTTAATTTTACATTTAAACAAGTTAAGTTGACTTTAATTATATTATCTGTAGTCATGAACATAGTATATCCAAGAGATTACTAAGTGGTTTCGTTTTTGTAATCGAGAAAATTACATCATCATTCTCCTTAGAAGTTAACTATAAGTGGTAGGTACATATGTACAGCCATTTGACACCCCCTCTTAAGGTCTAACCTAGGAATGATTGGGAGAGGTATTGAATCTCCCCTTTTTTTCTAAATTTTATTTAATTCATATTAAAATTTCAATATTTTAGTTCTCTACCAAATAAGATTTTTCCTTACTCTTGAATTTTTTTCTATGTGCGCATTGCAAATCGGTTGAAAACGAAACAATTAACAAGTGATATAGGTAAATAATATACTGATTTATTTAAGCAATTACAGAATTTTTTTCTGGACTTTTCTTTTGCAAAGGTAATTTGTATTCGTTGCAAATTCAGATTACATACATTAAATTGATAAAAAATTTATTTAACAGATGTCAGTACACATATAATATATACATACACCTGTGATAACTTGTACAATAAATATAAATTATAATATAGTTTATACTATACTACTTTATAATACTTAATATCAGTGTTGGTGTGGCTCATGATTTGGCCCTTAGCAGGGTAATTTTTAATGAGTCCCTACTCCCCATACATACTCTAAAAAAAATTTTTACTGCCATTTAATTGCAATAAAATAATTTATTACTTTAAAACTATTTGTAATTGTAATTATTTAAAAAATAAAAATTCAATAAACATAAATAACATAAATTAAATAAATTATAAATTATTGTAAAAATAGTAGTTTTTTTTTTTAATTTATTGCTAGAAAGTGGAGATCTTAACACATATTAATTTCATCTTTGTTTATAAGTTGAATGCTGGCTTCTTCAACAGACAACAATACAAATTATCCATAGATATTGATGGCTTATTGGAAATTAAAGTTTAGTTTTTAAAATACTTGGTCACACCTTACTTTTGTGCACAAATTACATAAGAACCTTTTGAACTCAATGCCAATGTGTTGGATAAACTAAACGTGGTTAATTCAAAAATAATTTTAATAGTCCTACTTTAAATGATTTAAATATATGTTTTCCATTTTAATGGGACCCCAATATTAAAAAATACCTTTAGGTCCCTGGCAATCAGGTGGGCCAGACCAGACTGCCTAATATGAATATAGTATAGAAATATGTGTGCAAAGCGCAAGCCAATGTGTTGTTTTTATACAAATATACTATACATTTGTATAGAATAACAATCATAATTTATAATAAAGATAATTTTATTTTGAATTTTATAAAGAGCTGGTCGTCCCATAGTTTCAAAAAGTTATGGCTCTCCGGGGTAAATGACCTCAATGCCAGAGGAGAGGAGGGCTTTAACCATGGTCTTGAGTATGTAATAATTTAATAAATTACCTAAATTACCAACAAACATGTACTCCATTATCAGTGTTCAATAATATTGTCCTTTTTTTTTTTTATAAATTTAAAAATAATTTGTATCTTTGTATACATTACAGATAATGTGCAGACCTTTTCAAATATGTTTTGTAATTAATTTTGTAAAACTCAACCCAATTAAAAGAGGTTAGTTATTTTTTTTTAAGTAACACCTAGTTCACAAACAGTGATTGTGCAATTTTCAATTTTTTTTAAATAACTAAACAATTTTTTTAAAAATACATTCTACAATTCTGTTTTATTACATAATGATAGTAGAAGGTTTGTACATTATGTTAATTAAATTACTAATCTTTTATCAAGTTAATGTCCAATTTTGTGTACACACATATGTATATACATCATACATATAGTTATATAGGTGATTAGGGATGTGCTGATAAAATCTTTCCTAATGTAATCTGTTGAAAATTGGCTAAGGACCAATATACTTTAATTATAATTCATGTGTATAATTAATAAGATTTATAATTTTGATGAGGTGTACCGCATGGCCGTGGGCACTAAACCTGCCAGAAATGTTTAATATTTTTAAAAAGAAATTTCAGGATTTTAATAATTGTATGAACGTTAAACAATTATTATTGTTCTATAAACTATAAATCCTAACTGGTATTAAAAAAAAAAATTAATTTTACTTTTGAGAGGTGAAGACTTAAGAGTTTTTACAAGAACTAATCTTAATAAAAATTTATGTACATAAGGTATTGTAAGATGAAAAATAATTTATGAATTAATGAAATAGACCGAGTTAAGTATTAGAAAAGTTAAACCTTATAAACAAATACAATTTGTTGCAATACCTAATTAGCAATGAATACGTAACAGATATTATGTAGTTAGTTTTTTTAATTATCAATTTGTAAGATAAAATTGAGAAATATAAACAATTTAATGTAATTTAGCATCCCTTTAATGAAAAAATGGTTTTCTGTACTACAAATAAGTTTCATTGATAAAAATAAAACGGGCTATAAATCAAATAATTGTTGTTTAAAACTGTATAAGCCTTACTACACTGCAAGTTGCACGACTATAAAACATGAACTCATACTACACCAAATACAATAATTGCTATGAAAAAAATAGAAAATTAAATATCACTTACAGACTAACAATGTGACAGCTATATGTTTAACAATTAATTGACCATTATACAAACACTACATAAAAAATTTTTGCATATTAAGTGTTAATATTATATTTATTTAATTGCAATATGCAAGTATGCCAACACATTTTGAGTGGGTATTAGTATTTATTTCAATACATTTTAAACTATTCATTGTATCTAAATAATAAAACAAAAATGCTAAGAAGACAGGTTACTCTTGTAAAGAATATTCAACAGTTTTTTTTTCAATTACTTTCATGATAAATAAATAATTAATAAAAAATCACATATTATGTTTTGATCAGAACATATTATATTCAAATTCAATATAATTTTTAGTATTTAATTAAAGAATGGTAATATACCTAATATTTAAAATATCAGATCATTGACAATGCATAATTTTAAAATCAATACATTTTTCTAATCGATATAGGTCTATCATATAATATATTTATACGTAATAACTGTCTTAGAAAAACAAACTAAAATTAAAAACATAATTTTTTTTGAATATAAAATAAAAGTCAACACATATTATTAATTAAACAAAAACAGCAAATTATAATTGTTTTGCAAAAATTATTCATGAAATATTCCTTTATAATTTATAGCTATAATTTGTTAATACATCTCCAAAATATTTGTCTTTTTTATGACATAATTTAAAATTGTTTTAGACACATCTCAATTAATTTAATATTATTTTATTTAAGGCAATTTGCTATTAAGGTAGTAATAAAATATTAGATTCAAACAACTAATTGGCACTGTCAAAAAAAAAAAAAAAATAATAATCATATTGTAATTTATAATCAATTAAATTATAAACCAGCCAGTCATGTAAGAAATTTGTTAATTTAGGATGATTTCCACCAGAGAAGACAATACAATTAAAACATACCCTGACAATTTAACAAGTTCTTTTGTAACTCACAAAAATTATATACAAAAGTCTTGAAAAATGTACCTGCAAATTAACATACTTAAGCAATAGGTTTTTCTTTTTAAAAATATTTTCTTCTGTTTTAATTGTAAAACATTGATTTGCAAGCAATTGTAATGTAAACAACAAATTAATAAATACATTTAAAAAAGAATATAAATGGCTGATTCAGTGAAACTATACAAATGGTATAAACAGAATAATCACAGCAAAACTTACATACTAGATTAAATATTTACTCAAAATGGTGACACATGGAATAAATTCAAACACTAACAAAATACCTACAAATCAGCAACATTAACATAACAACACAATTTATTATAATCCTATATTACTTAACTATTAATATTAACTTTGTACATTTAGAAAATGAAAGAAAGAAAATAAACCGAGGAATTTTTTGCACTGTTTTGTACTATATTTTTACAAAATCATATTATTAATATATATTAAAAAAAAAAAAAAAAAAAAAGAGGTAGATGGATTAGGAAACAATGATTTACATTGATTACAACAATAATGATAATTAAAATAATATTAAACTTACTTAAACAAAAAACTATAGATATGAATTAGATAATATTAGCCTAATTTATATAATTTAATTATTCTAAAACTTATCAGAAGTGGAGGTAGTCAATTTGTACTATAAGTCATTATTAAAAATATTACTATATAATTTCTTAAAGTGATGTTTACCTAACAACAATAAAGAATTAACACTTAACGTCACTCTAAATGTGGAATGTCATAACTTATAACAGAATACTGAACAAACATATTACAGATTGTCTGCACCTTAATTTTAGTGCAAAAAATTCCCCAAATAATATTATAAATTTCTTTACTAATAAACTTTACTTAAGACACCAAATTGTACTCTGAGTTATGTACCAAACACGGTAATCATTTTGTTTCAATTATCACTAAACGAAAAAAAAAGATTAATAAATCATATAATAAAATGCTTGTAACAATAATAATAATAATAATTAATTATAAAAATAATATGTTATGAATGGCATATCTTACACAAAATAAAGAAGAAAAAGATTTAGTGCAACTCAACAGTTGGAAATTATGTAATAAAACATTAAAAAAAAAAAAAAAAATAAACATAATGACCAACTATTATTTATCTGTGTAAGACAAACCAAAATAACAAATAAATATGCAAAAAAATTTTAAATCATACAGTTTGTTTAGTGTATAAAGTGACTGCGAAAATAATGTAGGTATACGTTTTTTAGTTAAGAAACAGGCAAAAACATATAATAAAATTCTTAATGGTTTAAATAACAAAATAAATAATAAAACAGCTTAACCTAATAAAAACTATAACATGTGGTATTAAAAATACTTGTACTATCGTTACATTAAAACTACACGAGGCGAAATGGTAAGTATATATTATTGACTTATGTCTCCGCCGCAGTTCGCCTCATTTTATACTTTATTAATAATATTATTGTTAATATTTTTTTTTAATTTTTTAATTTTTTTATTTTTTTTTAAACATAAATTATTTACTTAATTTAAAATTTGTACATTAAGCCGAAACAAGTTATTTAATTAAAGTAGCGATGACGTCTTAATTGAATTATTAAATGTGTCATTGACTACACAAAAATGTAATCAAGAAAAAAATATATGCCTAAAACAAATTTTTTAATATAAAGATGTATGCGAACGACAAGCGCTTTAATATTGATTCCAAATATAAAAATAAATTTCTATTTGGATCTATAATCAAGGTATACATATATAATACACAATTATTTTAAGTATGCAAAATAACACAATAAAAACAAATTCTGGCTTCGATTATATTGTGACTAGTGGAGCAATATTAAATGACTAGTAATAAAAAAAAAAAAAGAAAACATTAACGGTTAAATTTTTGAAAATGAATGGTACATTTTTGTTTTTAAGATGTTTGAATTGAATTAAAATTTTTAATCAGGTACAACATATTATGCAATAATAATAAATTTTCAACTAATATGTTCATTATGTGTAATGTATTCAAAATACAAAATACAGCATTGTATAATTAAGCATACTGATAATACAAATAATGTATTACACTAAAAATATGATATTTTGTTAATAGATTGTTCTAGGATTTGTCTCTATTTTCTAATAATAATATTTCCTTAATTTTTTTATGCTTGGAAATTATTCTGACTATGAATGAAATATTACACGCTGTAAATATATTAATTATAAATTAAAATTTTATATAATGTTAATCCACGTGTATAGTTTTTAATTCAGATGTACTTGAAGTAGATTTTTAAAAAATACATTACATTTTATAATTCAATACCTAAACAATCAAATTCATAACATTGTTTCAAATACTATATGAGAAGTTATTAATACTTCAATGTTAAATATGCATACTTTTGAGCTATTAACCCAAAGATCCAATAGTCCACTTTAATATTTAACAATAAAGCTAATAATCCCCCCTTTCCCTCAATACAATATTATAAACCCAGTTTTTAAACAAGAGCTCAAATTTTCTAAAATACAAGACTAACAATTAACAACGAAAACCGATTTCAATTACTTATAAAAATGAATACAAATTATATTAAAATGTACCATTCAAAGCCACTTTTTTTTATCAATACACAATAAATGATAAGAGAGCTGCTTAATGACTTAACTAACAGCGTATTACTATAACTTATGGAGACATAAGCAATCCACAGAATCAACATTAACATTTTTAATATTATAAATAATATATTATAAGTTATATTTGAATATATAACGTGTAAAAATCATTGAGGTAAGTTTCACATTGAAGGCGGTGTCATAAAAATGTATTTTCACCTAAAAACTAACACCACCTTCATCAGTCTTAACAGTTGCAGAAGTGTTTATGGTTTACATTTGTACTTTAGAGGCAGTTAGTCTGCAGTTTGCTTATGTACCAGACTATTTTATATTCAACTGGTGATATAATTAATGCTTAAGGAGAGGTAGATATATTATATATATAGTGTTAGGGGAGGGTAAAATATTTGGGAAAGAGGTAGATTTGTTAAGAGTTATTGATTGTGATTTGCAGTTTGTGGAAATGTTGGATTTGATTTCACTGCAATTTCTGTTTTGTGTTCTCTGGCGATGTGCCGTCTCACTGTATTATTCCGTGTAAATGTTCGAGCACAAAAAGGACACGGCACTCGAATTCCTTGATGCCTCTGTCTTATATGAGCTCTAAGATTTGTTTCATAACCATATAACCGTTCACAATATGGACATTGTAATTTTTTACCTAAAGAAAAATAGAGTATATAATTTAAATAGTTTTTAAGTAAAATTATCAGAGATAACATTTTTTTTAAACTATAAATATTTAAAAACTCTAACAACTGACTGTATTTGATTTCTTATTAGCTTTATAAAATGTACTAGAAATTTTCTACTAATAATGGTATACTGGTTAAATTTAGTCATTACATACTTAAAAGAGTAAGGGTGCTATAATTCATCCATTACATTAAAATAATAATAATAATAATAAAAAAATTAATATGTAATATATTGTATCATAGACTTTTCTATAAATATTTTGATGTTAAGATTATTTTATAGAAATTAACAGTGATAAAGAAGTAGACATTACCATCAGGAGTAAGAGTTGTAACTACATTTTTATGAGATGTATCTATCTTCCACGAGTGATTTGAAGGAGATGGTGGTGTTGTCCCATTATCTGGTGTTTTCCATTCATTGGTCGTATTTGTATTTTGTGGAAATTCCCCAGAATTTGGTGCCGTTGTTGCAGGTTCAGATTTAATTCGCAGATCTATTTTTTTTTTAAATTTTAATACAAAATAGTAGTATAGTTAAGTATGTTTAGTACTGTTTAAGTAAATTAATTTTACAATTAATAAAAATAATACAAATAGTATACCTTCTCCACAGTTATTAGAAGTCACATTTCGGTAATGATGTGATGAAGTAGTAGCATCAACAGGTCCAGAATTATTTGTTTGGGGCTGAAGAGAATTTTCCAAATGCGTTGATGAATGTGAAGAGTAGGTCAAAGAAAGAGGAGATTCACGTTCAGGTCTGGAACCATCTCTTAAGACAGATGCTCGAACACCAAGTGTATCGGAAACTGGTGTTGTGTTGGGATTGTTATGGTGTGCTCGTTTATTATTTCTTTGGGGATCAGGTGATGAAGGATGCTGTTCAGAATGTACAGTTGTTTGACGATAATGACATGTTATATATGGGAGTGGATTAAATGAGGTAGGGGGAAGTTGAGCTTCTGCGGATCCATTTTGTTTTGGTCTTGGAGAATCAATTGTTGTTTTGTTTTCACTATTACCTTGTTCACGCTGACTTGTGAGTGACAGCTTGTCATACTCAAATGACAGGCCTTTAACCTAATTAAAAATTCAAAATATATAGTTATATTTTATTACAAAATTTAAATACCAAACAAGTTCTCAATGATATCTGTTCCTTTTATTGTACTAATAATAATTGTATATAATAATACATGCACAATATGCATATTAAACAAACAAAAATATAAAGTAAAAACAGTGTATATAAAAATTCCATATTTATCTTTATGACTTTATCCAATAAAAAAATGCATACTATATTTATATGATTTGATAATGGAAAACAAACATTTAAATAGTTAAGATTAATTTAAACAACAACTGTTATTATTTATAAAAATATTTGTGTGAATGTGATATTTAAATAAAAATGTTCAGTTGTTATTTATTTGATAAAGATAGTAAACCATGAAGAATGTTAAACATTAATTAGTTGATATTAATACTTTTTAATAATTATATAAACCAATTTAATTCATAAAAATATGTCAATTTTAATATATCATTATCATAATAATAATTGAAAATCTTGCATAATTTTAAAACAAAATAATAGATTTTACCTGTAAATTGTCTGCTGTTTTTAAAAAACTAGAGAGCCTCTCTTGAGATATTTGTACTTCCCCGCGGTACATGAACTCAAGTAACGATGCCATATTTGTTGACGATGTCCCATCAAGTATAACAATTAAACTTGATCCTAGTGGAGTAGCTTCAAATATTTCTTGAAAATGTTTACTGCATGCTGCCAGAATTAGTTTGTGAGCTTTAAAAGTTTTGCCTGATACAACAAAATTTGACATATACTTAATAATTGCTCCATTAAATATTTTAATAAGTAATATATTAAATAGATAGATACTTCAACTATACTATAGCAGAGAAGTTTAATAGTCCAGATAAATTTGTGATTAGTATCATCTAGATTAGCAATTTGTTCAGAATACTAGAATTTTCAAGGATAGATCAATGACCAAGAAATTTTGTTTTGATAAAAATCAGTATTTTTTTTATTTTGAGTAATGTACAAAACTTTAGAAAAATTAAAAAATGTTGAACATTACATATATTGGGTACAGCAGTAATTCCGAGAAGGAGGGTTGAGGTCTTTAATAATGAAATTGTTGATAATTAATTTGTTTCATAGATTAATTGTGTTCCGAAATTTAAATAAGTTACTGTTAAGTAAGTAAGGACGTTATACCTGCATGTGTTGTCTCTGCCTTACTAATATACAACATATCAAAATATACGTTCAACCATTCCAATTTTGTATTGTTAGCTATAATATTTGAGTAAATTTATTTACTTATTATAAAATTTAAAGGCAAGAACAATATTTTAATTTTTAAGCAAGTTATATGAGCATTTTTAAATATTTCATACTTTTATATACTCATAATTTGTTTAAAAATTATCTTAATTACCTCAAAGTTTTATTTTAGGTCAATTTACTCTAATATGAAAACTAACAACACAAAACTAGAACTGCTGGACATATATTTTAATATTTTATGCATTAGTAAAATGGAGACAACACATGCAAGTGGGTACAATATCCTTTCAATTGATTAATGTTCTGCAGAGACTTCTGCAATCACCGGACTATCAGAAGTCCTTACTATTGAGGTTCTATTGTCCAATAGGGTCTCATTAATCCGAACATGGGCTAATCCTAAAGACATGGCAATCCGAACGGGCTTGAGAATAGCATTGCCATATTTAGACATATTTTCCCATAAACCCATACAATAATAATAATATTGATAGTACATTGCTTGTGTACATCATTTAGATATAATTAAATACGTCGATTACATTCATTAGTTGTGAACTCGTGTGTCATACTACACGGTGATCATTTTAAACTGTATATTTGAAATTAATTTGTTAAAATGGCCTCACGCAAAGCATGTAATATTAAAATTATAGGATAGGTATATCTACCATCAGTGGTAGAAATTATAGTAATATTATAAGAAAACTGATATTTTTTTTTAATGGTAAGAAATTGGTAATTCGAATGACCCCTTTCTCCAATCTTGTTCAGATTAACGAGACCCTATTGTAATTGTATAATACACATATTTTATATTACCTTCACAAAACAATGATACGTCTGTTAAACTTTCCGATTTGAAAAGGTTGTCAAATGCAGTTACAAGGTTGCTACTAAAACTATTCCACTTAAGACAGAACTGTTGCTGAGGGTCCATTCCAGATTGTTGTTGTGACAATATTTAAAAAGACATATCAGTGACCCTATAAAAATAAAAATTACATACATTTAAAGACAATAACTTACATTTCATGGTAAAAAATTAAATAATTAAAATACAATTTTTTTTTTCTATTGAACAATATAATTTACATAGATAATATAAGATGTTTCTCAGGAGTAGATTTTTTTAATAATTAATTATGTAGGTACTTCGATATGCACGTATGATAACAAAATCAAGATAAGTTTCCAATAATTTATTTTAGTGCAATTGAAAAGTAATTAAAATTTATTCAACAATATAAACATTTTTTGAAAAATGTATTGAACTTATGCATTTGTAAGAACTAAGACATGATATTAAAATAAATCAATCCTCAGTTAACTTGTCAAAGATGTAATATCATATTTTTGGAGTCTTAAGTCTTAACATATTAATTCCAGTTGTTTAATAATTTTTACATACCCAAATATTATGTTAATTAATTTCATGATTAATTAAACAATTTGTCTCATACTTTAAAAAAAAAATAATTTGTATAGGTACCTATGTAAGTAATAAAAATTCTTTTATAAAAGTAAAAAAAAAAAGGGGTGAACAATTATTTATATTTAACAGGTACCCAAACTAGTCCTTCGGCTAATACAAACAAAAAAGTAATTAAGGAGGAGTTTATGTTTTATGTCTACAGTAAAAAAATAATTTTGGAAATAAAGTTGTTTTTTTGAAAATAAATTAGAGAATATAATGATTTAGCAAAATACATAATTTTATAATATTATATTTTATGATAATGTATTGAAAACTAAAAAAAAAAAGACAGGGTAAAGACACTCATTTCACTTTATTTACCACACTATAAATACAAAATGAATAAAGTAATATAATTTTAAATTTGAAAGAATCATATGTATGCATTACTTGATGTACATATTCTGAAAACAATCTTTTTAGAGCTAATTTATTTAGTGAATTTCTATAGATTATAGGAAATTAGATTTAAGTACAGACAAATGCAATATATTTAAGAAAATAACAGCATTTTTAGTTTTAGTTTCCAATATTGTGTTAATCACCAAAAATATATATTTAACTACTTTTCAATTTTATGTCAAAATTTCAATCTACATAGTTATACAAAGCGTTTAAGGTATTTTTCTACTTTAAATAGTGATAACTGATAAGTAATACCTAACATATAAGAATAATAATATCTAATATTACGTAACAATCGTGGAATTAATTTTCAAAATAAAATGATTTTCTTAAGTAATTTTATTAATTTTTCTTTAAAATCAAATTATTAAAAAGAATAATATTGTTGCTTTACTTATCTATATAATAATTTAGATATAATAAAGAATGAGGTAATAAAAATAAAAATTAAAGTTATTAGGTAAATTATGAAAATTTAAATTATTTATAAAAACTTCTTTGTATCTACTCTGACGTACATTTTTAAGTAATATATTGTAGGGTTCTTAAAAATGTTCATTTAAATTATTCAAAGATAAATTTATTAAGTTATGATTTAGTATATTTAAACTTATATAAAAATATTATACATAATAGGTTAACATAACCTATTATTAAATTTATGCATACAGGCAAAAAATATTTACAGACGTTTATTTTTGTCTATCATTTGTTATATCAGATTACGTCTAGTTTGACTATTACAATAGCATAGTAAACAAATTTAATTATGTTTATGTGTGACATTTTGATAGAAATGTTGTTTTAATAATTAACTGTTAACATTAAGAGTACTATGGCAAATTATAAAATTTGTAATGTTTCAATTTATTATAAGTATAAAATTCATGTATCTTAAATAATGAAGACCTATAGAGATAATTATACTCTGATGTTAAAGTAAAAATTTGCATTGTTTCATTGTTATTTTCGAATATGTGTAAATTAAAATCAAAATTGTACAAAAACTAATAAAAACTAATAAAAAAAAATCCATTTTGCAGCTAAAGTTTTTAATTACTGCTTGTCTACTGTATCAATAATATACTTGTAAAAATGATGGTAGGGTATTTAATATTTTGTAGATATCATTTCACCATACTAAGTGAACTAGGTATTTAAGTATAATATATTTACAAGCACTATGTATAACAATATAATTTATACAACTAGGATACGTAATTATCTCATTTTAAATAAAATAAGACCTAATTATGCTACTTATGAACATAGAACCAATATCGAAACTAATATTGAATATAGAAGATTTATGTTAGTTATATATGACAAGATATTTAACAATAACAAACAAAAAACAAGTTAAATAAATTGGGAACATATTTACATGTATATATATTTCAACAGATAGAAATAGTAGCCGATTAAAATCATTGCTGAAATGTATTATTGAATGCAAGATATAAATTATCATATTCTTGAATAACATTGACCTGCTTAGGCTATATTTACTAAATGTAAGTTTATAATTTTATTAGCTAGGTACCTATAGAATATAGATATTATGGAGATGAGATCTGTTATACATAATTTTATTCAATAAAAAGTTTTGTTACTATTGTTCTGTATGATAGAAGTTTAACAAGGCACAAAAAAATGTTTCTTTATATATTATATTGTTGCATAGATGTGTAGGTTTTCATAATGATAACGATTTAATGAAAATTTAAAGGTATATCTATTGCCTGTTGTCAATCTAACCTACATATATGCTAATAATAGACAATAATTAATCACTGATACTATAGTTAGCCATAACTTATAATACACCAATAATGCAATAAACTAGTTAAAAGGATCCAGATTTTATTATTAAAGGATTAGTATAAGTTCCCTGTAACATAATGTATTAGGTATTGATAAACATAATTAATTCTTATTTTATTGACAACTTAACATAGATTAATAACCATATTATTCAACTAGCAACTAATAAACTAATGTATAGTTTTGAGAATATAATACATAAAATTGAGTATGTATCGGTCAATGATAGTATGAATATATCCGATACAAATTGAAAACATCAAAATGTCAATATTAAATAGTAAATATACTAACAGAACACAGATATTAACTATATGATTTGAATAATTACTCATTATGTTTAAAATTTACAAAAACGATTTTTATGGGTAAGTACAAGAATAGGTACCTATTTAAAAAAAAAATTGTGCCTATGCATATAAATAAAATTGAGTTATACAACTGTTAGATATTATTATAGATTACCTATTGAAATACTTGATAAATTGGAATAAATTTACATGTCAGCATAAATTATGCCTAAAGGCGGACTGATCCAGTGGGATAAACCGGAAGACATCCGATGTCACGTCTTAACTGAAATTTACTTGGAAAATTATATTTATTTAATTAGGTTATTCAGCCTAGATTGTTTTTGAATTTACTATAGATTCTATTTTGCCTAATTGTGACAATCTATGAATAATAATAATAATATATATTGTATTATTATAGCGCATTACTATGCGCTAATCCTAAATCTGGTGTCTACAAATTGTTGGCAAACAATAGAAGTAGAGGAACTAGTAAGCAACTCCTAGCGACTTCTACGACCGGAAAAACAAATCATAGTACCATCGAGTAAACAATCATTATAAGGTACCCACGTACGACGGGTACGTTCATTATCATCATGAGAACAGACGTGCAGACTTACCGATCAGCAGGCTGTGGCGCGGACGATTCCGTCATACGTTCATGGCATCGAGGTGGCCCCCGGTCGTTGGGTCTTCAGGTCTGCCGCAAACACATAGAGATAAATATAAAACAGTTTTACATTCAGACACTGTGGTCGGAGTTATGGCAGGCAGGTAGGTACTAACGATACGGACAGAGGGAGGGTTTAGACTTTCACCTCGCGGCGGCGGCGGTCCGATAAGAGTGCGTCGGGGGCGGCGCTCGAGGGAGGGTTTTCGTCGCGAGAAATTTCAATTTCAACGGCGAGCGTCGCAGTGACCGGGCAAAATGACATCAGCTGCTGGCCGCGACGATGTCTGGTACGGTGCGATCGCGAACATTTGCATAGCGCACGGATGACCGTGAAAAACCGTCGTCGAGCGAGCCCGCGCGTATGTGCAAGACGTGTGCGGCGAGCAGCAGCGGCAACCACCAACTACCACAGCGGTCGAGCGGTACGAGTCGTCTGGTCGCGGGCCCAATGTGCCAGTGTGGGGCGCCAGCGTCTGCGAACGGAAGCGAATTGTAGCGGCGGCGGCGGCGACGACGAGCGATTTGCACGCGGTCGACGGGTCGTCCGTCGACGACGACGGCGACGTCGTCGTCGGCGCGCGCGGTGGCGGCGGCCGGTTGGTGGATGAATGGATGGGAGGGTGGGTGGGTGGTGATTTTTTTCCGGCGGGGGAGGGGTGAGAAATGTCCGATTTCCAAAACGCGTATCTCGTTGGCTACAGGACGCTGTTATCCGGTCTAGTGAGCTGGAGTCGTCGCAGGTGGATAGGTGGCGGCGGGCTAGGTGGGTGCTTCCTAGCAGCGGCTTACGATTTTATTTTTTTGCACACATTGACAAACGACGTGGTAACGCGTCGACGGTCGAGAAAGATTGCAAAAAAAAAAAAATGACAAAAATTGATAAAAAACGATAAGAAAAAAAACTAGTTGATAAAAAACAAAAAACGAAAATGGCAAAAAAAAATTCGCGAATCGCTGCGGTGCGTATATTGTTGTCCGTCCGTCCGTTTATTGTTGTTGTTGTTGTTGTTGTGGGTTATTACCTTGGCGCGGCGAGTTGCTCACCCCGCGAGTGTCGTTGTTGGCGGAAAAATTGTTACAATTTAATTAGCGCGATAAACGCGAGTGAAAAAAAAAAAATTGCAGTCTCGCGACTGGGGGAGAAAAAAAAACGCACTCGCTCTGCACAAGCACACACACACACACACACACACACACACACACACACATTCAGACACGGATAAAAACGCGCGCACACACGTCCATTCACACACACACGCGCGACGCACACTCGCAGAACGGCAGCAGCAGCAGCGGACCGGAAGGCGAAAATGGCATAATGCAGTAGGTCAAACTGACGAGTCGCGAAGTTTCGCGCTGACGTTTTTGCATCGGCTAAAATCGCACTAATCGCGAGCGTGCGCACTGTGCGAATACTGCGGCGCCGCCGCCGCCGCTTCCCCGCCGCGCCGGACGCGCGCGACCGTCCAACGCCACGGCCGCCGCCGCCGCCCGGTTGCGTTCGCGGGTCTGGCCATCCCGCACCGCCGCTCGTCCGCCGACCAACGCAGTGACGCAAGGGTCGCGGCCGCAGCGCCGGGACGTGATTTTCGCTCTCCGTTTTGTTACCCCTCGCGCGTATCGACCACACGGCCGCCGAACGACACTATGAGCGAGCGGCGCGCGCACTCGGATCGGCCGACCTCGGCCGCCGTCGACGCACTGAGTGTACGACTTTGACGGCCGCCGATTGTCGTCCGGCCGGCGGGGATGGGCCGGCGACGGGCTGCGGGGAACGTGCACGGTGTTGCAGCGCCCATACACGTTGCAACACTGCGTTCGACCTTATATGCTGCTGCTGCTGCTGCTTCTGTCGCAGCCGCCGCCGCTGTCGTCGCACCCGTCGTAGCGCGGTGCTTATTGCTATGCGTCGTATTGCCGTCCGGTGGCCTTCGGCTGCCCGCCGCCGCGCCGTTCGAGAGAGATCGGAATCGCGCGCGCGAAGGTTTTTTTCGTTATACCATTGTATACCGGGTGATCCGTTATTAAGTTCAAAAAGCGTAAACGTTTTTGAAAACATCGTTTTTTTTTTTTTTTTTCCATAACATTTTTCCAATAGTCGTACGTTTTAACCGGTTTTATCGTCGTTATTTTTTTAATTTTTCACTCTTTTAATTCATCTCTGATGTACATAAACCACATTATAGACCGATAGTGCGATGTGCGCGAGCCCGGATTAGGACGTTTTGAGGCCCAGGGGCTAAAGTTTTAAATGAGGCCCCTATAAGAAAAAAAATAATGTATATTACTAGGTAATTGTGACAAATGTCGTCATCAATAATTATCGATTTTTTTAGGTGGTTTGTGCAATGTTATAGCCTATAACAAAAAAAAATAATTTACAAATCTGAGGCCCTTAAATAAATTCCAACTATCGAGGCCCAGCCCCCCCCCCCTTAATTCGGGCTTTTGTGTACGAGTTATAAGTATTAGCAGCTCATCTATGGACTTTAAATGCCTACTTATACTTATAAGTCATAACAATTAAAACTACTATTGTTCGAAATTTGATTTTTTTAGATCAAAATACTCCGAATATTATCTATCCTGCTTCGGGATATGAAATATTATAAACGCACGTTGTCATTCGAATAAGTAAAAATGCGTTTTCCGAAATAACGATTGTTACGCGTTAAATGGACCACCCGGTATATAGTATTACTTTTTCGACAATATTTCGCTACGCGCGCACCGCTTATTTTTTTCTGTTTTACGGCGGTTCCCCTCACCCATCCACCCACACGCACACACAAGGCAGCGCACGCTTGCACGCACTTTTGTGTTCCGTCCGTTTTCCCTCTCGCTCGTTTTTGCAGCACGCGCGTTATGCTGTTTTTTTTCGATTCCAATTTTTTTTTTTTTACGACACACACGCATATTATACGATTGTAATAATAATATTATAACGTTGTGCGCGGCGTCGGCCGAGTCGTCTGCGTCGAAGGCCATCGTCGTCGTCGGCGGCGGCGAATCGCTCTCCCGCACGCACATGCGTCCCCGACCGATCTCATTTTGCCGCGCAAAATCCGCACGCACTTTACTATAATAGTAATAACAATATTATAATACAGGGCGATTGTAAAAAAAAAAAAAAAATACTACATATCCGAAAGTCTCTCTATTTATTATAAAAGAAACGTATCGATGGAACTTTTGTAAAGAGTACATATTACAACAAAGTTTTTTTCATTATAGAAGACATTTTCAATGTGATCCCTTGCTCCAGATCCTATAGGGAAGGAATGGTAAACCTTTTTCGGGTCACTTGCCAATATCTCGTAATGAGTTTTTAAAAAAGTTCGCTGCAATTTTTTCGATATAAAAATAGTTTAAATCGGGGATTGCAATAGAAATCAAAATTTTGTTTTTCGTTATTTAGAATTAAAACGTTATATAACTTTTACGTTTATTGTCTATCGTTTATCGTTAAAAACAATATTTAATGCGGAGAATGGCCCGAATACTGAATATAATAAATTCTTGTATTGATCGCTATAAGTTTGATTGCTAAATCACGCGGAATAAATATGTCTACGGAACCAATATTATTAATTTTAAGTAAATGAATATTAAATTATTTCGTTTTGCATTATTTTTCGTTCAATGGCATTCTATATATTTTGTTAATTGTTGTATTTGGTTTTGTGGTATTTAATTGTTTTTGTTAACCGTTTTCCGTTTTAACTAAAAATAAATAAATAAATTACATTTACAAATTTCAATCGTTTTTTGACGCATATAACGTTATAATCATTACTAGGGTTAAGGACTTCGACTAGGAGTTTGTATGTTTTTCAATAATCATTCCGTATTTTGGCGGTTGGACCACAGTCTGATGCAGCTGATGAATGATAAGTGATTACAATCAATTGTATTGACACCTCAACACTCTATAGATGTATACGTGATCTGAATACAAATTATCTACAGACTTTAGTCTGAGTGAGTGTTGATGGTGATTTGTGAGAAATAACTTTTTGCTACCTAATAACTAATAAAAAGTAATGACTTTATAACAGCTATATTAACTAACTAGTTGTTTTCTGTAGGTCGACAAAAAAATGACAATGAGGGGGGATATACCTCCTAGCCTACTCCCCTCCCCGTTAGCACGTCGTTGTGACTGCAGAAGCATTGAGTTGAAAATGTTTTATTGATGACTCTATTTTTTAGAAATAAATAATTTTTTTTCATTAAATGCGCTAGATTAAACAATGAAATAAAAATAGTTTTACGAGTCGTGAAAATTTGGATAACGCCGAATTCACTCTTTGCAGTAGCATCTCGCGGCTGTATAACCTTCGAATTATACCAAGCCGCAGTTATTCGTGCTTTTATTTAGTTCCTCGATGTAATAAATATCTACCAGTTAGGTTGCAGAGGTGGGTCGCGGGGGGTAAATCGATCAGGGTTGTTTGGAGGTCAGTTGTGGAGGCCAGAGATGCGAAGAGCTCTGCGTCACGAGTAACCCGACGTAGCCGAACAATCGTTGTGGCTATAGCCTTTCGCGGTTCAAACAGCCCCGGACCCGCGGGTAAATGCCAATGCGCAGGTGAACATCAGCTCTCGCGGCAACCAAATAAAAGTTCAGAAAATCGCCCAAACGACGATCGCAGACAGCTCCCTTGGTTCTCCGTTCCGCAACCTTTGCGTGGCTAAGATCTCGATTTAAAAAAAAAATTGTTATTCTATTCGAATTGCCCTGTTTATTATAATATTGTAGCTGTTTCATTTCCTCGTCGCGTAACGATTGTATAATAACGTTATCATCTATATCGTAACGTTTTATTAATATTATATTAGGTTATTTTTTTTTTTTGTTTTTCATAATACATACTAATTAGTTATTAAATGCTAATTGCAGTGATATCATATTGATTTGTAATAAAAGAGCGAACGATTTTTATTGGATATGAATAGGTAGGTATAATGCTAACCGAACGTGTCGTGTTATCGATTTAAAGTTTTTTTTTCATTTACTAGATATTTAAACGGATTAAAATTGTTATTTGTAGCAGAACCACGGTTGCATTTCAGTCCGTATAGACCAACTGTTATACTCACACCGACGGTCATCGCAGAGCAGTATTAACTGTGTAATGTGCACCTACACCCAAGGCTTGCACTTGAAATCGACATTTCGTTTAACATTATTCACAATCTAAACAATTTTTGCGTTTATCGTTTATCGTCTATAGTCAAAAAAAAATATCTAATGTGGGGAATGGCCCGGATATATGGAATACAATAAATTCTTGGATTGATCGTTATGAGATTGGTTGCTAAATCACGTGGAATAAATATTTCTACGAAATCAATATTATTATTTTTAAGTAAATTGATTTAAAACTATTTCGTTTAATGATATATTATGTCGTTAACCGTTGTGTTTTGTTTTATGGTATTTAATTATTTTTGTTAAAAATAAATAAATAAATCACGTTTACAAATTTCAATCATGTTTTTTTTTTTTTTTTATAACGTTAATATTACGTTTGCAAGCCCTACCTACGTCCAATAATTCATAGTGCGCACGAAAATGGGGACTGACAATTGTGACGTGAGTGCGATTACAATGTGAACGAACGCATATTATTATTATTATGTTACGTGTGGGTAGGTACGTAATAATAATAATAATAATAATATAATGTGTGCAATGTGCTGTTATTATAATGTACGCGTAGTAGGCACTTATAGCTATATTATATTCGTAGGAGTTTTGCGACGTTTGGCGCGGCCATTGTCGCGTAGGTTTTATTTTTTACGATATTATTTTTAAGCATAATTATAATATTATATTTTATGTACGCGGTGGCGCGAAAATTTCCGCCATCGCCGACGGCTATTTATATTATTTTTATGCGAGATAATGTCATTATAATAATATAATAGTGTGTGCGGTCCAGAACAATGCATCCGCGCTCAACGCGCGTTATGATTTAGGCGTGTATTGCTGATATAGGCTAAACACAATAATAGGTTTGAAAAACAACAAAAATAAAAAATAAAACATAATAATATTATAATAAATGAACCGAATATTTTAAATCGACTTCACACGCCTATCTGCCCGCAGAACTCGTGACATCCAGTCATGGGGTGCATCTATAAATTGTCATATTTAAATTAAATAATATATACAAAGGTTCCATAATTGCGATGTACACTTTACGCATGACACCTAATAAGGCCCCCTTTTACGTCTCGAATCGCATACATTTAACCCATATACAGACCTACGTCACATTAAAACCGTCTCTGCGAAATTTCCTCGATTATAACAATATATAAACGTTTCCGTTCACAAGTCTAGAAAATCGTCCAAATCCTTTAATCGCAGCGACGCACATAACTCAGATTCAATACCTGGAAATTCACTTAGGAGACTTAAAACAAGATGGTGTCGTGACTTGAACTCTTAATCCTTGTACATAAAAAAATTAAAAAAAAAAAACAAAAACAACAAATTAAAAAGTCAAATATAAAGCGTAACCATTCTCTGTTAATTTCAAGTCGTTGTGTATGTTATTTTTTGCACATATTCTTATCGTAAATAAACTTAAAATGTTGTATATTTAAAGCGAAAAAAAATTTAAACTATATTATTTTATAATATTATTGAGAAAATCACAGCAGAGGAACAATGGCCGATAGTGTAACCCAACTGTTATCTAGCCCCTTACCCACTTGATAGAGTTTTATTTTTATTGTAGGTATATTTAATAAAAAAAAAATTGGAAAATTCCACGATGTCCTTGTCATTATTTATTTAATAATTGAAATATAAAAAACACAACATACACACTTTATTTTGATGACTTGTGTCTAGGTCTCTATATAGATACAGTGTCAATACGTTTGTATTTGCGTGTCTGGTTTGGTTAAGTAGGTACTGCAGACGAGTACCTACAAATTAAGATTTTTTTTTATCACAACTCCTATTCCATATTATTATTATTATGATAACAGCGGGAGTATACATTGTTAAGACGAATACAAGCTTACCGCATAAACCACGATTTAAAATATACAGGTTACTCAACGCAGTTTTTTTTTTGATGCTCAATGTTTATCGTGGCATAAACTGTTAGGATGTAAGTAACTATATTTACTATATATAAACTTATAAGTAGTATTTAGTTGTTATAGTCATTATAGGGGCTTGAATCCACTATTACAAATTCAAAGGCTTAAAATAAACTGCAAGAGGCTTTGCTCGATCCCCTCTTCCACACCTCACATTTAATTATAATAATTAACAAATAAAGCTCTTACACGAATCGTTATTAACAATAAGAAATTTTACATCGGCTCACAACTATATTATAATAATATAATAACGAACAGCAATATGTAATACAATAATTACCATTTACCGCCATCACTGCAACAATATTAGCAGTGTACCCATACGACATACAGGTATTATATAATGGTACGGAAAACATTAAAGATAATAATAACTAATTATATCGAGAATAATTAGTTAGCTTACAGTTTCCAGGCATTGCAGGCTTTTTATACTGTGGCTTTAAGGCAAAATATAAATCGCAGATACATATTATATATGACGTACGCGTACGTCAAAAGTTTGAACTACCACGAACTTAAATTATTATACAATTTCTATTATATACATCGCGGTGATTCGCTAAGCATCATGCCAACTCCATTTTTTAATTTAATAATTAATTTATACAAATTCGAATTTTCGGATTTTTTAAATATACTCAAAGCACATTTTTTTTAGGCTCTTGAGTTTTTTTCTACTACTCCTGTGGGGTGATACATACATCTGTTTTTTTAAATCGAAACTCCCATTTTTTTCTTTAGATTATTATAAGTGGATAAACTTAAAAATGTTGATGTATCTACCTAATTCAAAATTTTAACGAGTAGTTCCTAAGTTATTGAAATATTTTTATCAAGGATAATTATAATCCTTAAAATGGTTTTACAAACATATAAAATGTGTTATTGAATGTAGGTACTTATTATAGTTGGACCATTATTACAAATTATTAATGCTAATCAGTAATTATTAAAATAAAGTCACCATAGCTCCCATTTTTTCTAACCCTATTATCATGGACCTATACTATATTATATTCTTAAGACACAAAGTCAAATAACTCGAAAACTAATCGTAAGAATTTTGAATTGGGTAGGTATATCAACATTTTCAGAAAAAATTATCCGCTTAATAATTTACAGATAAGGGTGGTTCTTATTTGAAAAACAGAAGTTTGTATCTCCTCAGGAGATTTCTTAAGTGGTACAACAAATTCCAAGAATTTGAAAATTTGGTTTTCGAGTATATTTAAAAATTCAAAAAATCAGATTTCTAATAATGCATTATTGACGAAAAAAGGGGTGAACATGCTCGGCGAATCGCCCCAATGATAATATTTATTTGGATACGATAAACCTTCTTATATCGTATAATAACTGTAGATCGTCTATAGTCCAGGGGTGTACAAGCTGCGGCTCACAGGCCACATACGGCCGTGATAGGTTTGATGTGGCCCTTTCGTACATTTTAAAACCATCAATTACTTATGCATACAATAAGAAAAAAAATATTAAAAATAAAACCTATTAACATAAGGTTACCTCATATTGTCGTACCTTATATTGATTGAATAGTATGTGAATGTGTTATCGATATTACAACGATAGCAATGGAGAAATAACATAATATATTATTATAAAAATCTATGTGGCCCGTGATAACTTCTACTTAATGTGGCCCGGTCTTCCCAAAAGGTTGGATATCCCTGGCTTATACATTCATACACAAATATAATGTAAATTACCGCGTTTACCTTTATTGGTAATATATTATGGAATCGTTAATCTTCATAAATGAGATTAAGTTATATAATTTGGAAGTTATACACCGGTATATATTATAGATGCATCATGCATAATATAAACGCATTCTTAGTTCACGTTAGACTAATATGTGCGTAAAATATTTAATACGGTCGATGAAATCGAAGGTAACTCGAATATAGACGTGGCATATTCAATATGCACTCGACTCCCGTGAATCATCACTTATTTAATCTAATGCGCATTAACGATTGCATATATTTTATGAACGTGGTATATTATGTGACTATCAAAAACATTATAACTTGTAAGTTAAATTTTAAATGTAATTTCTGTTTAAAATATTAGACAGACATTTTAAAAATATCAAGTCACTTATAACCAGGGCTTGCATTTGAAATCAAAATTTCGTTTAACGTTATTCACAATCTAAACTTATACAATTTTTGCGTTTACGGTTATTTAGAAGTTAAACATTTACAAGTCTTGTGTGAAAACCATATTATTACTTTTAAGTAAATGTATATTCAATTATTTCGTTTTGCGTTATGTTTTGTTTTGTGGTATTTAATTATTTTTGTTAACCGTTTTCCGTTTTAATTACGTTTATAAATTTCAATCGTTTTTTGTCATATATAACGTTATAATCTTAATGTTACTATACCGTTTGCAAGCCCTGCTTATAACTACAAACAGATAATTATTTATAGTAATCCCTGACAAGATTTAAATTCCTGATTTTTAACTAGGGCTATATAAATTACAAATTTTATCTTTAGAGTCGCTTATAACTCCCGATAAAGTATGAGTCTACTGCACCGACGCATCAACTCCGTCTTCATTCTTTAATAGTACTTAAATAATATTATAATTATAGTATCCGTGTGACATATTATATAAGGTCTGCGATGGTTGCATTAAACGTCAGAGTATCTAGACTAGCGTGTAGTCTAATGCCGGGCTGCACATAAACGGTATCGAGTCACTTCCCCGTCCAATACACTACAATACAATTTCACATAATAAAATGTTGTTTAATAATAATGAAAAATGAATACCTTATATTTGTAAATTATGAGCAATTCCAATTAAATATTCATCAAGATTAGGTTATGGTAAGAATTTACAATTTTTTTAATCCATATAGTTGTTTTCATATATTTTTTCTTTTTAACTACCTGTTCTTTTCCCTGTTATTAACTGAGATTAATTTTATTTCCGTTAACCCTTGTTCTTTTTTTATTCGAGGAGTTGTTTGTTTTTGGCAAATCTGCAAGTGTTGCGTCGTATTGATTCCATAGTGCTAAACTAAATATGTGTGGGCGTCGAGTTCTACGTCTATTTGTCCTACCGATCCACGTATTTTCAACGTAATCTGTCAATGGAAACAATAGTTCTTCATTTTCTACAAAAAAACTTTAGGACATTAACTCGTCAAATTTTTCTTCAACGTCGGGTATCGGTATAAATGCTAAAGCCATTAACTGTTTTACATTTAAGGCAAAGTCACCATTTGAAATATATTTTTCTCGTACTTCGAGGGTACACTGTATTTTTCTCCATATACATTGCCCAAAATGAAAAAAGCAGTCTCTTATTTGAATGCCATTGAAAATGTCTCCAATCGCGCCAAATAGCGCTTGTTTAAAATCAACCATAATACTTGCTGGCCGTAGATATTTTTACAAATTTAAAAGTTTTTGTCCAATCTTAGTATAACTATCACGTGCTTTATTTGGCACAAGTGCAAACACTAACGATAATACTGTGTCGTATTTTATTGCATGTATTGTAAGAAGCTTAGTAAAGAGTTATGGGGATGACTTAAATGTACCATCAATAAACCAATGACACTGGTTGGACGCTAATATTTTTAAATTTTGTGGAGTTGAAAACAATAATATTCTATTAATATCATCAGAATCACTATCATAAAAAAGGAAGGAATTATTGTTTAATGTTAGTGTATACGGCTTAATAATAATTATATCTGATAACGTTGACGGATTTTTTGAAAGTGTATTTTTTTCCTTTGGTACTTTTTACGTAAGTCATTTTAAAATTACAAAAACCTGACGGCGTATAACGACAATATAACGACTAGAGGTCCCTATTTCACGTGTATTTAAAAACACGGGTACCCGTGTTTTTAGCAAAACGGTGTTAAAGTCCGTGTAAATAAAATACACGGGCAAATGAATATTGAAATCCGTGTGCCCGTGTATTTGCTTCAGTCCGTGTATCCGTGTGTTTGCGTTAATAGCAATACATAATAATTACAGTAAAATCTCCCCTAACGGATACCTCCTAACAACGGACAATATCTTGGGAACGGGAACATTTTTATTACTTTTCAATGTAAATACGTCCAAATAGTGGATGTAGCAATAATTTACTATGCAAATTTTCGAAAAAAAAATTGTATTACCAGTCTATATGATTGTTTTATAAATTTTTTATCTGATTTTAATAAATAATATTTTTTTAAGTAATACATAATAATACAGTTTACATAAAACATTAACAAAAAAGTTAA
>JACXSJ010002804.1:0-11847 GCA_014851325.1 Pentalonia nigronervosa
ATAATCTTCTAATATAACATATAATAATAGTATGATATTTATATTTTATACACTTATAAGGTCAAAACAGATTTGGGTTTTTAGATTTACCGTTTAACTATAAATTATTGATAAGATATAGGTAGAACAACCATGGAATTAATACTTGCAGCCTATACGTTTTAAATATAACAATTATTTAATACAAAATTTAAATACATGTGTATTTAAGATACACGGACTCCCGAGTAATTACACGTGTATCAATACACGTGCACCCGGATTTTAATTACACGGGTATTAATACGTTTAAGATACGTGTACACGGTACCCGTGTACACGTGTTGGTTAATATCCGGTCAAAATCGCGAGCTCTATTACAAACCCGCACATGGATATGGTCAGTATACGTATCCATATTCCAGTTACATCGAGCATAATCGTCCCTCTCAGCCAAATCAATGCACCACACCAATTACACAATTTCGAACACCTCTTTCTATTCAACTGTCTCAAACAACCAGCACTGGGCTTCCTACAATATCTCCAACATCCTCAACTTCAGCATCTATGGACAACCAGTTTTACAGTGAAGAAGATAGCATAGACCTTTTTAGAGATTAATAAAATCAATTGAAGTAATATTTCGTTTATAATTATAAATTAATATTAATTATCTATATTGTATGTAATTAATTCATTTCATTTCTACTTGTCAATTATTATTACATTGTTTTATATTTGTATACATTTACAATAAAATATATAATAAATAAAATAGTAAATAGAATAAATAAATATATAAATAAAGCTACCTACTTAACATAAAAAAATATATAAACAAATCACTTACCTCAAAGTAACAGCGAGCATTTCAAGTGGTAGTATGGACAATCTCATGCATGTATCTTGAGACTTAATTTTTGTTGAAAATTTTACAGCTAACTCGTCAAACGATTTCACGCTCATTCGAAAATAATTAAAGAATTTTACATCATTTTCTCGAAGATTATTAAAAGATGTATAAAATATCCCGCACGTGAATCGACGATCAGTGAACGAGTGTACCCAATATCGTCTTTTTTTTTAAGATATACTTTTTATACACAAGGTACGCGAAAATAATTTTTTTTGCCTGTATACCTTCATTTTTACTACGCGAATACAGTACTGACGAGTGTTGGCGAAATACTGGAGAGCGGTTTCTAGTACAAAAAACGCTCACGTGTGCATATACGGCCGCGGTACCGCAGCGGCATCGTAGCGGCACCGCGCGTTTAAAAACCGCACGTGTGCATCAAGCCTAAAGAGCAGCCTACTTACCTATTTTTATATATTATTATTTTATATGTAATTTAGGCTTTTGTCGTTTTTATTTTTATGTAATTACTTATTCACAGAGGCGGATTTCCCTTTAGGCACTGTAGGCAGCTGCCTAGGGCGGCAAAATTTAGGGGGCGGCAAATTTTGTAGTGTTTTATTAAAAAACATTAAACGTATAAAAAATTAATTACTTTATATTTACGAAAAATAATTAATAATGTGCGTAATTTTTATATTTTTGTATATCATATATGATATACGGTATACCAATCTATTTTGGTTCATTATAATTTACGGTCATTATAAATATTATAGTAAACAATTGTATAGAAAATAGTTTTTGATAATACTATATTTAATACGTTGGTATAGTCCACCTAAAGCCCGCGTCGCTACGTTAAAAATACGTCGACTAACAAATAAATATGGATTATGGGTAATAATATATAAAGTAACAATGGTTATTAATATTTCGAAAAAAATAAATAACCACACTGCCATACTATATTACTAATTCGACAGACGACAATCCTATTGCTTTTATTATAAACTCAGAATTGTAACGATGATAATAATCAAAAACTTGGTTATTAATATTATTATATTATTTTGCTATGTGTGTTGAAACATACTGTCGCATGTGGTGTGTCCATACTGCATGTATTTTATAAATCTGCAAGAAAATGCCTAGGTAACTGGTAAATACTAAAAAAATATTTTAAATTGTACCAAGGATAGTAAGGTTGTTAAATTAAATGGTTTTCTTATATAACTATAATTTTGTGTGGATATTTAAATATAAGTTATAATGCTACTTTTTGTGTTCCAAAAGACCCATTAGATTGGATAATTAATAATACTACTTGTGATTATATTATAATGTACGGCTTTTGTTAAAATAAAAATTTGAACTTTTTAAATAGTAAAATACAATACAAGGATGTTAATCGATATTTAACAATTTCATTATTTGAAAGAAAATTGCTAAATGGTGAAAAATGTTTACGAACATAGTTAGTTTATTCAGAAAAAAAAGGATGTGTGTTTTGTGGACCTTGTCTTTTATTTGATTGAAATAATTATTCACAATTTTCAAAAGATGGTTTTAATGATTAGAAAAATGCAGAAAGTAGAGTATATCAACATGAAAATTCCACCAAATATAAATCGAATTTAATTACTTTAAAAGAAAGAGCAAATACATTAGGAACAATAAACGTTAGTTTAACAAAACTATTGGTAAAATGTATTGAGGCGGGTAGTTGCTACAGTTAAAGCATTATCATCCAGAGGTATTCCCCTTAGAGGTTACAACGAAAAATTTGGGTCAACTCGGAATGGTAATTATTTAATGGCCATGGAACTTATCTCTGAGTTTGATTCATTTCTTGCTAAACATATTGAAAAATTTGACCAGTGCGGTAGTGGTCACACGAATTATTTATTTTCTACCATATACGAAGAAATTATTCATTAATGAGTTAATGGCTGATAAAATTAGACAAACAATTATTGATATAATATATAAAACAGCTAAGTATTATTCGATAATAGTAGATAGTAGTCCTGATATTTCACATGTAGACCAACTATCCCTCGTTATTCGTTATTCAAAAAAACGGCGTACCAAATAGAACGATTTCTTCTATTTCTTACAAATACTGGTCATAAAGCTATTTAGTTATATGATTCAGTTACAATACTTCTTAATTCTTACAGAATAGAAATAGAAAATTGCCGACAATGCCCAAAATATGTCAGAAATATATTCAGGATTATGGCAAGGTATAAAGAGTTAAATCGTTTAATTGAATATGTACCTTGTTTCGCCCACTCTAAATTTAGTAAAATCTTGTGCAGCTGATACATTGATATATTTTTCCCTTCTTCAAACAGTATACAATTTTTTTTCGTCATCCACGAATCGATGGGAAATATTGAAAACTCAATTAAAATATAACCCAAGGTCAAAAATAGTGAAAACATTATCAAACACAAGATGGTCTTCTCGTGATAATCCATGTAAAAGTCTGAACAGTTCTTGGAATGAAATACGTAATGCACTAATATCAATAGCAAACAATTTAACAGAAAAGGCAACTACGAGAAATGAAGCTTGTAGTATATTTAATAAACTGGATAGCTTGGAAATGGCGTTTATGACAGTGTTATGGGGTTGCCTTTTTGACCGTTTAAACAAGGCTAGTAAACAACTTCAGAGTGTTAATATTGATGTATCAGTCATAGCAGATATTTATGATTCATTAATTGAATATACAAAATCATTAAAAAATCCAATTATATTCAATAGTACAAAAACAAAGCGAAATTTTTATCAATTGTAAAAGAATATAAAAAATCAAGAAATAGAGTACGAAAATCTTTCCATGATGAAAGTCGTAATCAAGAGCAAGAGTTAGAGGGGAATGACAAGTTTTGAGTAAAAACATATATAGTCACTTTAGATTAAAAATTAACAGAGTATAGTATGGATGAAATTATGGAATTTACAAAAAATTTACAAAATGTTTATAAGGAAGATCTTGAAGTGGATTTTCCAAATTAATGTGTTTATCTTTAAGCCCATCTTAAAAACAAAGATAAGATGTCAATGTTTCGATTGTGTAAATGGCTTAAAGAATTTGGGTTTTATGAAACGTGTTAAAACATAGATATAGCAATTCGTTTTTAACACTGCCTCTAAAGGAATAATTAACATGTTTACCACCGACGTATTTAACAACAACGCTATTATAGCGTTATAGTTGTTATTTACAGAATAAACAAGACTATCAGAATGACGCGCAATTAAATCTCTTACTCCTAAAATATCTTGCCAAAGTCCACATTTTTCCATTTCAAAAATTAGGTTTCTTTCTCCGGGTTAGGGTCCATGGCAAAAGTATCTAAAAAAATATTAATTTTTATAATTAGTCTATAATATATTATTTTAAATTTTTATGTTTAAAATTTAAATAAACACTTTACAAAAAAATTATCAAGCACACTTGTCATGAGAACTGAAAACATGATAAGAGACATTTTCTATATCCTCCCTTAATAGGGTTATTTTGTAATTTAAAGGGATGTCTAATTTCAATCTATATTTAATAGCATTTGTAATTGCGTACCTGTAATATAATTATTTACGTAAAATTATGATATTGTATTTATTTTTTAATGAAAAAAAAAAAATTACATCAGTTTTAAACATCTTTCCTTTAAAATCTTTCGTAATTCACCGGGGACGACAACGCCACTTGAACTTTTTCTCCTAGATGCTTAATCCACTATGCGTTTTAAATAATTTCTTAAAATATAGTTAGTACACTCAATTTTTTTTACTCCTATATTAAATCTACATAAGGTTTTGATAAAACTATTTTTTTTAGAATACTAGTCTCCGTCTCCTATGAGCTTATAGTAAATTAAGTTATGCGTAGGAATGCTTTGTCGAAACCCTTCTATAATTATATCTGCCTTCATAGAAGTACTCGTGTTGCTCCAATTTTTATTGCAAATATGATTTGGAGGATCTTTGATCTTCGACTTAGTTTTCATACAAACCGAATAGTACTTATTCCGTACTCCGATAATTAACACCTTTTTTGTTCTATAACCAATTACGTAGGCCTATAAATTAATTAATATAAAACTATAATATTATAAACATTTATTCTGAGTTTTCCAACTTTTTTAATATTTTAGATACATGATAAAAATAATAGCTTACAAATCCAGGTAATGCTTTGTAGTTATGTTTATAGGATATTTTTGATCATCATATGCCATCAGCAATAACAGTTATCAAAAGGACGCTATTATTATTTACTTAACCAAATTCAATAGCTAATCATGCTTCTTCTTTACCAGCTGCTCCAATTGATTCCCATATTAGTAATTGTGTTTTATTTGCGATAAGTAATTTAGAAATATCTTTTAATGAGCATTTAAAGTAAGCATATTTTTATAAAACTTGTCACTATTTTAAGATTTTAATTTTGAATGTATGTCGTATGATCATAATATCGAAGAATCCTTCTCATAGTAACGATGATACTATATTATAATAGGACAGAATAATGCAGAAAGGTACGTCAGTCTCCAATAAATTATTATTGCTTACTATACATGTCTATATATTATAAGATTTTATATCAAAATAAGAAATTGAAAACCTAGTATTTGTCTAAAATGGCTGAACTAGCTAGATGTGCATTTTTACCGGCACAGCCGAAGTGGCCGGACATTTCCTTCTTTTGAGACAAACAACCTTGTGATCTTTAAAGTTCTTTTTTTATATAACATATACTACGTCGTACAACCAACACGACCTACATCCATGATGGACTGAGCAACCACGATGGTCCCTGGCGGGCGAACATTTCATCAAACCACGTCGTTATCAACCAATTTGTAATGTAACCAGACCCTAAAATTTCCCTTTTTTTGTATCCATGTGCACAGCACAATTTTGTTTATATAAAATATGGTAACAATCCCATGTTTTCATCTTTTTCAATCTCATTAATCTCTACTATAAAGTAAAAATACAACTTAACGCTAAAATCTCACTAATCCGAACCTTACTTAAAATTCACAAAACTGACTAGTGGAATATTTTTCTTAACTCACTTAATCACCAAGACGGTTCCATATATAAACTTAAAAAATGTCTCCTTCACAAATGTCCAGCATCTCACCAACTGACGGGCCCCAACGGTCTAGTCTTCCCGGCCATTGATCGAGCAGAGCTGCTAGCCAACTCTCTCGAACCACAATTCCATTCAAACCTTGGCCCCGACATACCAGTAGTAACTGAGCACTGCCACTTACTACACAACCTTAATATTACTAATTCTAACCTATTCACCACTCCTGGCACGATCCAAAAAATCATATGCAATCTTCGCAAAAAAAAAGCCCCGGTGATAATGTTATCACAAACACGACTCTTAAATTTCTACCAAATAATATCTTACTATTTCTAACTCAAATTATCGACAGCTCCTTCAAAATCTGCTACTTTTCACTTGCCTGAAAATAAGCAGTCATAATTTATATTCCCAAATCAGGCTCTAAGCTACCTGAAAACTACTGATTAATCGCTTCACCCTCTTCCCTATCCAAAATCTACAAACAACTCATCATCACTCACTTACAAAACAAACTCCGAGACAAAATCCGCCCAGAATAATTTGCTTTCAGATTTGAACACTCTACTACTTAACAACTAATCAAACTGACTCAAAAACTTAGGCAGAACTTTACCAGCAACCTAAACACCGCTTCCATCTTTCTTGATGTGAAAGCCTTTGAACGTGTCTGGCACGTAGGTTTCCTTTACAAACTAACTCAACTCAACATCCCGACTGAAATAGTTATAATCGTCGAATACTTCCTCACTGACCGTATTTTCATGACTAAAATTGAAAATTCTTTCTCGTCCACCAAACACATATTCACAGGCATCCTTCAAGGTTCCTGCCTCTACTTGACTTACATAAACAATATACCAACGACTTCTAAAGCTCATCTCTCGCTATCCGCCGATGACACTATGTTCTTTACCTTCAACAAAAATTCAAAACGCGCAGCCATACAATTACAACACTAACTTAACCTGGCAACCGTATGGTTTGATCGCTGGCAAACCAAAATAAACTGGACCAAAACTGTAGCATCTTTTTCGGACACTCTAATATTTCACACATACTTCCATTTCTACTCAACAATCACACCATAAACTGGTCAAAACTCGGCGTTACTATCGGGCGCAAACTCACTTTCGAAAAACATATTCAAAACATAACAAAAAAGGTACCCGCACTCGTGTAATACTTTACCCCATACTTAACTGTACTAGCCCATCCCAATAATATCATAACTTAACATGCTAAAACTCTACATCTCTCCAATTCCTACTTATTCTATCTCACTTTTTATCGGTCCCTCACAGTGGAGCTGAATCGAATCCGTCAAAAATATCGGCATGCCTATGATAACAGGTATGCCCACTATCGACAAAAACTCGGTCCTTCTAAAATCAGCAAATTTCAAATCTATCCAAAACTAATCATTTTTAATCCAAATCAATGTTCTACAAAAATTCCTTCTCAGATCATACCCATATTCGACTTCTAGGTAAAAAACGCCCCCTCCAACAGCCAAACAACTACCCAAACCCTACCCATTTACATGGGTAGACCAACAAACTTAACCTAAGCACCATCAAACATCCATCCACTAGTAGAGGAAAAATCCTAGTTAGATTGATAGTCAGGTTTTAGCTAACAGCACAGCCACCCCTATCAAGCAAAGCAAAAATAAAATGAGTCTTCTTTCAATTTTCAACCTGTTAACATCTATCAAACTAGGAGAACATAGAAGCAGCCATGTAGTGCCACCAGCGGCATATAACAGCCGTACCGACAATTGTCAACTCGATATTGTCCATCAACGACAGCAGCAGTCAAATAGTACCACCGAAAACATATAATAGATGTATCGATGAACGTAGCAGCTCAGTATTGATACCAAAGACATATAAAACCCACACCAATAATATAACGATGCTCTAACCCTCGCTAACGGCTAAAACCCGTCTGGGTATTTACAAGATTCCTAAAATTGCCCTTTTCAGGGCAATCACTGATTGTGTACACCCAGCCTGCATAACCACCCTCTCCGGACGAAACTTACGGATAGGACACCACTTGCGTAAACAGGTCCGACATGCATGGTTTCGTTCCTCACACAATATTTGTACATCTTTCCATATATATATAAAAAATTCCCTGAATTGCACAAGGACATCAACCACCAATAGGCCCACGCTCCTCCACCATTTATTGTAAAATATTTATCAGTATACATTAGGGTGACCATACGTCCCGTATTATACGGGATTGTCCTGTATTTCAACTTTGTGTCCCGTTGTCCTGACAAAAGTAATACGGGACGCATTTTGTCCCGTTTTTCCAAGTCCGTCCCGTATTAATCCCGTTTTTTTTCCATACCGTTAATTTATAATTTCTGAAATTTATTTTACTATAAAATCGTTTTGTTTACGATATTTTTGTACAACATTATTCAATATAGAATATTAAAATCTATTATTTTTCAGTGGTAGGTATTTTTAGATTCTTATTTTGATTATAATTGTTGCGTCACATTGTTGTCGGTGACATAAAACGTATATTATAATATCATAATACCATAATAGTGTTATATTTTCGTATATTTTGATATCATTAGATTATTATTAGAACAATCTCACTGGTCGCGGCGAGTTCGTTATCCACAATATTATTAGATCTATGTAACGTTGTAAATGTTATTTGTTATTAATATTTGTACTCCTTCAGTCTACATTTTGTCCTTCGTAGTAATAGTGTTCAGTCGTAGTGGTGTCATTTAAAATATACAGTTTGTTAATTTTTTTCTCAAAATGCCAAAAAGGAGGTGTGTTTTTACTCCTAATTTAAAATCCAAATTTCCTTTTTTAAAAGACGCTGGTGAAGTTGGAAATGTGTTTTGTACAATATGTAAATCGGTATTTTCTATAGAACATGGTGGACTTTCAGATATAAAACAACATACCACAAAAGTGAAAAAACATTTATTGACGTTATCAGTTGCATCAAAAAATGAAAAGGTAACTTCTTTTTTTTTAAAGAATAATCCGAGTGGATCCACTGACAAAAGTAGACTGCGGCACAAGAAGGGATATTCGCATTTCATACAGTTGTACATAATCACTCATTTCGATCGATGGACTGCACATCATCTCTTTTAAAACAAATTTATAATAAAAAATTCACTTGTGCTCGAACTAAGGCTAAATCGATTGTTTTAAATGTGCTAGCTCCTTCGCCATGCAACAGATTTGTAAAGAATTAGAAAATATGAATTTTGCTACAATCATGATAGATACTTCTAACCATAAAAATTTGAAAATTGTACCGATTTTAATACGTTATTTTAATCCAAATTTGGGAGTACAAATTAAAGTTTTTGAAGTGACAAATTTAAAAGGAGAAACAGCAGATATTTTATCAAATTACATAATTGAAAGTTTGAAAAAATACAAGTTATTAGATAAAATTATTGCATTTTTTGGCGAAAATTGCAATACTAACTTTGGAGGTGTTTTACGAAAAGGAACCAAAAATGTTTTTTCAATTTTAAATAATAATTTAAAAACGAATATTTATGGGATAGGTTGCGCTGCTCATATTTTGCATAACGCAATTCAATCAAGTGCTGATGTGTTACCTATTGATGTAGAAATTATAGTGAACAAAATTTTTCAATTTTTTCATATCTATACAGTTCGAGTTGAACATTCGAAAGAGTTTTGCAAGTATGCAAATATCGAGTATAAAAATATACTTGGAAGTGTAAAAACTCGTTGGCTATCTTTATTACCGGCCATAACAAGAATTATTGATATTTACCCAGGTTTAAAATTATACTTCGCAAAACAGGAAAAGTGTCCAACAATTTTAAAATCTTTTTTTAATGATCTTATGTCTAAAGTATGGTCTTTTTTTTGCAAAGCCAATTAAAAGTTGTCTGTGATACTGTAACATGAATAGAAGGAGATAAAATATCAGCATGTGAAGTTGCAGAGGAATTAGAGATTTTGGTTGGAAAAATAAAAAATAGAAAAAATCAACATTTTCTTAAATCAAATATTTTATCGATTTTAAATGATTTGAAAAACAATAACATGTATGATCAAAACTCATTCAAAAAAAGTACTGATCTATTTTATAATACTTTTTTATTTTGCCATTTTGACGAGTTAAAAGTATTTCGTTGTGTTCAATTAATAAATTGCCCTACTTGGGGAAATGTTCAAAAATGTATCCGATTTCTTATAGAAAAAAACAAAAATAATTCAAACTTAAAACTGGATGAAGATAATTTGTTTGAATATTATTTGAATTCAGTCATATTGAACAAGTTTTTCAATCACGAATAAATGAATGGCAAAAAAGTTCAGCTAAATTGGAAGTTAAGTGGTGTGAAATATTTGAGTACACTAAAGCTCATAACATTGACACAACTAACATATCAGCAATTGTAAAATATTCTTTAGCAATGCCGGGTACAAATGCTGCAATAGAAAGGATTTTTTTCTACCATTAATTTCTTATGGACGGACGAAAAAAATCGTTTTTTAGTTGAAACTATAAAATTAATTATCATAGTGAAAACACATTTTTCAAACTATTCTTGCAATGATTTTTATAATATTTTATTAAAAGAAAATAAATTACTTGATGCAATTAGTTCAGCACAAAAGTATACAAAAATAGCAGAAGAAGACCAACATCGTCATCAAAATAAATATTTTTGTGTTTTTGTTTACGTACAAATATTTAGTTAGGTAACTTATATAATGCATGTATAATCTTAATTCTTAAATAGTTCACCATTTATATCAAAATAAAATTGTTTTCATATATCTACTATGTATTTAAAAAATTATTCATCAGATTATTTTGTTTTATGAAATGTCCCGTATTTTTATTTTTAAAATATGGTCACCCTAATATACACAGAAATAAAATCAACCTTTATGTACTTAACCTATGAAGAATCATTTATTAAGAAGCGGTACTTCGTCTAATGCTAGAGCTGTTTCAAAGTTAATATCAAATGAGTGATTTTAAACAATAAAAACACATTCGAAAATTATCTGTATTAAATAATCCTTTCATTATTTTGGGTCATTCCAGGCTAACGATAATACTGGGACGCGTACTTTAGTTGGCCACACAATTTAAGATAATACCTACTATCAGTATCATTTTTCGTGTATAATGATTTATATCATTAAATACAAAGTTAACACATCCATAAAAGTGACCCACTCGTCAACTACTGTAAAGCAAAGCGGTACCCGACTTTTTTCAATTTCCTATTCCAAAAAAATATATGAAAAATGTATAAGTTAATTCACTAAATTTGAAATTCTTTCAAAGTGTTACAATTAACAAATAATAATTCATAGTTAATATGTTAAGTTTAAATACAACTCATATATTGATATTGAGATTAAAATTAGTATTTATATTATGTGCTATTCAAATGCATACGGCATGCTTACATTTTGAATACCTTTTTATAAACATTATTACTTGATTGTACCTATTACCAGTGGCGGTTTTCCCGGGGTGGTAAGGGAGGCAGTGCCTCCCTTAAAAATAAAAGAAAATAGATGGTTATTATTATTTAAATTATAAAATATTGTTCGTTTATATTTTCAAATATAGATACTATTATAAAAGGGAAATAAATAAAATATATATTTAAATTATGTATTGAAGGGATTATATATACCGTGCCCGGTGCCCCGGTCTCGGTCTTTAAATAATACTGCGGTGACCATAGGTAAGAGACTGCCCAATGCCTGTGCCCAATAGGCGAATATAATATTAGTATTGTTTATAGTAATATACTAATAATATATTGACATACTGTAATACTACATACAATATACTAAGCTACGGTAACCATCGCTGTTACTATCGA
>JACXSJ010002804.1:11947-36400 GCA_014851325.1 Pentalonia nigronervosa
AGTTTTCTTCCAAATATTGTTTTTAAAAAACATAATATTATAATAATATAATTTTTATATAAAATACTTCCATGACTAATATTAATTGAACTAACTAATAAAGTAATAACCAAAATAATATTTAACTATATACTATAAAATATATTTTTTATTACATTCTGCCTCCCCTGCCAGCATGGTCTGCGCACGCTTATGACTATGGTTAGGATGTTGATGACTTTTGCATTTTTTTCCTTTTATTCTGTACAATGCTATCCTAGCTAAAAATTTGTTTCATGCTCCCTTGATGCAGAATATTCTAATTTTATTTTGCATTTTTTTGCATTTTTTGCATTTTTAGCTATAAATGCATTTTTTTGTTTTTTAATGTCATTTTTCAACATTTTCAAGTCATTTTTTCTTCTTTTAAGGCATTTTTTGTACTTTTTATAAAATGTGGGGCATTTTTCACAAATTATAGATTTTAGGGCAAATGTTACATTCAAGTTTGGAAACAAATTTAATTTATTAAAATCTAACTTTGATTTTGGACTATTAGTAAAAAATGTATATCATTTTATCGCGTTCCGATAAGATTTACTCTTTGAGTGTTATATTGATGAAACGAGTGCTCTTTCAGACATACGCCGATCATACACGCTTATCGAGTATTATTATAGTATTTTAGATCATTTTTAAGGTCATTTTTTGAAATTTTTAGAGCATTTTTGCACTTTTTTTAGGGCTTTTTTGCATTTTTTTTAGAGCATTTTTGTGTGTTTTTTAGGTCATCAACATCCTAACTCTACTTATGACTATCGACATGTTACATGTGTATACAAATTTACACACACACACACACATGCACATAAAATTTGTGAATAGTGTATACGCGATTCTCTGTGGAGACTGCCCATTGTCTCCGTTGGTTAACGTCACAGGCTACCCACAGCGTCTCAGCGGTTGACCGATAATCATTTTTCAGGAACGAATAGAGTTTAGGCGTTTAGCATGTACAACTTATTAATCTTTAGATCATATTATTTATGATCTAAGTCAATTCCTACTTTATTGCACGTTATCATTAAATAAGTTATTATCAATAACAATTGTCCAATAACGGGTATGTTTATTATTTATATTATTAAGATTATTTGATATTATTATTCTCTTTTCTGTGTGATAGCTGATAAATGTGAGTGTGAAAGCTGAATAAAGTATTAAAGTAAAAATTGTTGTCGTTTCAAAAATTTAATGCCAGAACCGCCACTGCCTATTACCTATGTATTTTTATATATTAACCGAAATTCTGAGGATAGCAACATATAATATGCTAAATGCTTGATAGATTCATATGGTCATACTAGATCGGTGTTTCTTAAACGGGGGCATGGCTATATTACCAAAGGACCGTGAAATATTTATTTTATTTAAACTTTTTCTTTGAGCCTTTAGCATTTATGAAAAAAAGTTTAATATTGCTATAAAATTTTTTTTTTAAGTTTATTAAAAAACATTAATTTATTATACATTTTAATAATTTATTTGTGTATACTAATACATGTAATTTTAGTATATAATTAATAAAAAATAATAAATGATTTTTATTAAAGGAGCCTTAAGAGTTTTACATTCATGAGGTAGTCTCATGACTTAAAAAAAGTTTGAAAAGCACTGTCCTAGATCACACTGTAGAATATCTAAATTTAGATAATATGTATTATATACATACTCAAAAATAAAAGTCAATTGTATATACATTTTACACTGTATATTTTTTAAACATATTTTATTGTTATTGAAGAAATGAATAAACATAAAATGTTTACAAAGATTGGTTGCTCAATACACAGTCAAATATTAACCAAATATATCATTATGTATTATGTCAAAACAAGAATGATATTTGATTGCTAAAGAAAAAATAAACAAGTTGCTGAAAAAAAAATACAAAAAAAACTTTATACTATTTATTTAATTAATTACATTATCACAATGCCACGTCCACTGAATAACAGCTAATTTTTCCATGTTCAAGTCCACGACCATTCGATTTAGCCAAAACACAGTATCTTAGGCGTGCTTCAATACACTTATATTTATCAAGCAGTAAAAGTTTTTAATTTTGGTATTTATCAAAATTTGATATCAATAATAATATAATATAATATAATATAATTTGGATATCAATCCAAATTTGAATTCTTCATTTGATAACGGAAATACAGGTTTTCTGTCAATGCTTTGACAATCAAAAACACTGTACTTACTTCGGCAATGGCATAACAAACAGTTTAAATATCGAAAACTTAGTAACAGTTATAAGTTAAAACTCCAAACATTTTATTTTCAATAATATAGATTGGAGTTCTCTATTACTGTTTTTTTCATAGCGTTTACTTTAAAAACCATGAACAATTATTTTTTTCCATGATTTACTAATAGCGCTTCTAGTGGTAAGATTCTAAACTATTTTATAAGACATCGTACATTAAATTAAAATAATAAATAATATAATATTAATAATAATATTAAACAATCAAGGTAAACGTGGCACAACTATACAATAACTCATGTACATGGTGCGCTAAGTACATTCGAGTTCCTAACCTGTACGAACAATGTTAACGTAGACGATTTACTTTTTTCATTTATTAAGTACTCTCGCTGTTCGTCATTCAATGTTTTGTATTTACCAATTTCTGTATTTATTTTTCTTTTAAACGTTGCACGCGAAGAAGAATCCATTTCATTTAATATTATGCGTAACAAACATAGGGTAATTAGCAAAGACAGAGATAATGTTTGGTTGATGTTTATTTAATGAAGCTTATCAGTGGCGCCCAACCCTATGATTAGGTATAGCAGTCGGAAATCGCTATACATGGAAAATAAAGGAAAAACTATTAATTAACAGTAATTTGCTAGGAAAAATACTTATATAGGTCATTTTTTGCTCATTTTTATAATTAAATTCAGTAACTTAGTCAGTTTTTTAAATAGCTTAAACCACTTCTAACCCTGATGATACTTATTCCTTGGTACATTAATATTTACCAATATTAACAAATTATGTAACAAAATAAAAAAAATATTAAATTTTGAGTTTCGAGGGAGTAGTGTTTTGCTACACCTGAAAAATATGTCTTGGGCACCACTGAAGCTTATCTTTTATATAATTTACTAATTAATAACTATTTTTATAAGTTAGAAAGAGATCAGGACAGAGAACGAAGAGAATATGGCGAAAGACGCCAACATTCACAATTTAGGGACCGCAAACATCATTGCAGAAATCGAGTAAAGAGTCCTGAAGGTCGTAAACATAGAAGATCTAAGACGCCTACAAAAAAAACTTTACGTAGAAATCCATCTCAATGTTGGGATGTTCCAGCACCAGGTTTTGAACATATTACACCTATTGAATATAAAAAAATGCATGGTAAGACATAATATTTAATTAAATACCTTTAAATGGTAGTTTTTTTTTTATGTTCTTATGCATAATGTTGAAAAAATTAAATTACAATAGTACGTAGCTTATTATTGGTGAGAACACTAGATACTTAAATTCAAATGTTTTATTCAATTAATTATTATTAAGTTGATTGAATTGATAGATGTCTTTTAGCATTGCCTTTTAAACCTTAAATTATTTTTTACATTATTATTTAAAAGAATCTTTTTTATCTTCTAGCACATTTTAAATTAAAATTATGTAAGTACCTTCATAATAATTATTATTTGTTAAATTTTAATTAAAATACTTAATAATATTAAGGTGAAAATTGTATTGATAATATTTTATATTCAATCTCAAGTTCAATTATACCTAACTAATTTTTATTGCATAAATCAGAATCTTTTTATTTAATAAATCATATATATATATATATTATGTTTGTTATTTCGTATTACCAATCATTCGTTTTTAAAATTATTGTAATTAATTTCTAAATTTTATATTAAATCTATATATGAAAATAATATACAATTTTATATTATTAATTGTTTTCATATAAAATATATCTATATTATGAACATTGAATATAATTTTTAAGAGAATTCGGTGAAAGAGTATATAATATCTATTATATTTTTAGGATGTTTAACATATTATATACAATTACAATCTACTGCTAAATCGTTCTACACTTTTTACATTTCAAACCATAAGAATTAGATAAAGAACATTAAAAAGTTAATCTAGTGAGTTTTTTTTAAATAGTTATAACTTACAACCAATTACTAAAGTTTTAATGCCTTAATAAGTATTTAATAGTTTCTTTAAACATTCAAGGATTCGAGTATTATAAAATCATTTTTATGGAATTATTTATTGATAGCCTTGTTTAGTAATTTATATAATAGAAGCTATGCTACCCAATTTAAACAGTTTGTTACCAAATGAAAAATATATATGCAAAAAGCTATTTGCTATAAAATTAATGTATAGATTAAAAATGATTTCTTATTGTCAATACTTATCTGATACTAAATAAAATATTTATTTATTAATATCCAGTTAATTTATTATTTTTATACAGTTGGATGTTAAATATTATAGATTGTTTGACCGTAATTATTTTAAATATAATTTTAATTTGTAATTAATAACTTCATATTAATTAGGCAATGAATCAGATATTTTAAACTTAAAAAAATTGAAAATGAATTGTGAAAACAATTGTTGAAATTCATGTTAATATGAATTAGTACTTCATAATAGTTTTCAGTACTATTCCAATTATTTCTATTATTTTTTGAATGTTTAATAAAATATTTAAACTTAAATTCTATTACATTATTTTTTATTTAGCTACTGGACAAATTCCTTCAAATATAAAGCTTGACCATGTTGCTGAATTTACTATGTCATACCAAGCAAGACGATTATATATTGGAAACATACCATTTGGTATAACTGAGGTATTATCATTGTTACTTACTTATTATCAATACATGGTAGGCAACTGGCAAGGTTTCGGTCAACCGAGTTTTAGAATTTCAAATGTTTGACTACGGCTACAGCTACTGTATAATTTGATTCAATTATATTTCTACTAATTTTTGATTATAATATAAAAATAAATCTACGACTAAACACTTTTGACCAGCCTATATTTTGAATGGCCCATCGAGATTTACTTGGTAGCTCGCTGGCCCAATTTAGGCTTGCTTATTATTATTCTTTATTATAAATAAATATTTTTAGTATGAAATGATGGAGTTCTTTAATGAGCAGATGCATTTGTTTGGATTAGCACAAGCTGATGGTAATCCTATGATTGCATGTGAAATTAATTTAGCCAAAAACTATGCTTTTTTGGAGGTAAGTACAATGTACACGTTACATTTATTGATATTTAAAATCAAATGTAATTTTAATTTCTATTCAACTATAGTTTAGGTCTATTAGTGAAACTACTCAATCAATGATTTTTAATGGTATTTATTTAAAAAACCGGATAATAAAAATAAGACGACCACGTGAATATCAGGCTAAACTTGGAATCACTGAGAGTAATCTGGTGACATTAAATATGAGTATGAAAAAATATATTTTCGCCATCATCAAAATTTTAATTTTTAATTGTAATTTGTTATAGTGAAATATGATTCAGGTTCATTTGGTCTTAAAACAATAGATTTGTCTCATACCTAATATATGATATATATTTTTACTTATTAACAATTATTATGTTTTGTAGGTACATCACACAAATTATTTATTGGAGGATTACCAGTATACCTTAATGAGGAAGGGGGTAAGTCATTTGAGTAGTTTAATATCCAGCCTTTTATTTTTAGCATATAGTTGATTATTAGCAAAGGTGCAATACCAAACATAGAATAAAAAAAAAGCAAAAATAATAATTTTATAATATATAAATAATTTTTATATTTAAGCGCTTAAATTTTTGATTTTATTTTATTTTTTAGAAAATATGTTCTTGATTTGTGTATTTAAATATAGCAGCTTAAACTTATAGACCTGGGATATTTATTTAGAGTTTCTGTAAGAACATGGATTTTCCTTTTCAGCCTTTATTAAATTGTCATTATGTTTGCAACACATTTAACTTTTCTTTCCAACTGAAAACAAATGTAAAACTTTTCCTAAAATTTGAATATATCAATCCTATTATTTAGGTTTTTATTTTTTATTTTACAGTTTCCTTAATTGAATAAATAACAACATGAAAGCCCTAAACCAATATTCTTAAAGATTAATTAGTTTAGTATCTTATAGAACAAAATAGGTTTAAAATTAATTATTTGCATAACAATAGGTGAAAAAGCTACTTACAGTATTGGGTCAATTAAAAACATTCAATTTAGTCAAGGATGAGGCTTGTATAACTAAAAGTTATGCGTTCTACGAGTATGTCGATGTGTTGGTAACTGATCAGGTAAAATACTATACTTAATAATCAAATAATACTTTTCTTGTCCATATTTGCTACAACAATTAATAATTTAACTTTTATAAATCTAGGCCATTGTTGGTTTGAATGGTATGAATATAAGAGGAACAAAAATAGTCGTGCATAGGGCCAGTATTGAAGCTAAAAATGCTGGGGTTGGACATGTACCTGTCACAATTCAAGTTCCTGGACTTACAGTAATTGGAAATGTAGAAACTCCAACTAAGGTAAATGTATTTTTTAATAACATACAAAATAAACATTATTTTTAAAATATTTATAATTTTTTGCAGGTTTTATGTTTATTAAATATGGTAACTCCTGATAAACTTAAAGATGAAAAAAAATATGAAGAAATATTGGAAAATATTCACAGAGAGTGTAATAAATAGGGGGGTGTTCAGTCACTAAAAATTCCACGACCTATTGAAGGAACTGATATACCGGGTTGCGGAAAAGTATTATCTTAATTTTTTCTTATTTTCTGGTAAAATAATAATTGATAATTGTTATCTTTCAGGTGTTTGTAGAGTTTAATACTTTAGTCGACTGTCAAAAAACACAGCAAGCTTTGTCTGGCAGAACATTCAACAACAGAGTTGTACTCACTTCTTTCATAGAACCAGACAAATATCATAAAAGTGAATTTTAATTGTAATATTAGTGCCATGTTATAGGTTTTTACTTTAATTGTGTACTTTTACTTGTTCAAAAATATACAAATACTAATTCTTTAATCTAAGGCTGTCCGCATATAAATGCAGTGAAAAGAAAAATCGCCATAACTCACTGCATATAGCGTAATTGCATTCCTGCTGCAAATAACCTGGTTGCCTTATATTAGCAATGCTTTGTTGTGTGCGTCCAGCCTAAAAGTAATATGAAAAATACTTAAAAAATAAGAAACGAACTTTCTTAATAGTATGAAAATAGTAGGACTTCTTATTAATTATATAAATTTATAATTCTTCTTATATTATTGTAACTAATAAAATTACTAACTAATTATTTATGTTTATATAAAAAAATTGGGTATTTTTTAGAATTAATATATTTTTGCAAGAAAAACTTTTGAGGAACTTGTATACAACTTTTAAAATTTCACACATCACATTTATTTTTTAACCAATTGTCAAATTCTAGAATGTAATAATAATAATATATAAATAAATTGTTACATAATATTGTTGTAACAACATTACCTAATATGTGAATAACTTTTGTTTTAATTAATATTTAAAAAAGAAAAACATTATTTATAATTTATAGATTCTTACGCTTATAAGTAAAATCCTATTTTTTTTTTTTATGTTCTATCATTTTTTGTTCTGGAGTTGTTCAAAATCGGTTAAAAATTTCATAAATAATGTTGAACTTACCAGCAATAGCTACATCCTTTAAATCCTTAACAGAAGTATTATGTTTTACCAATAATTCTGTAACTTTCCAGCTGTTTGATTGGAAGAAAAAAAATGAATTACTATAATGATGTCTATAATTTAATAAAGGAACGTATTCTATATTCAATATCTTATAATACTGAAGTACCCAGTAATCATTGCTTTTCCTCAATGGATATATAAATATAAAAGTACTATTTTATTCCTATATGGTTAATATGTTCAACATATAAGTTTCGACATAACAGTTTAATATTATATCATCAAGTAAATTTTGTATGATTATACAGGTGACAGCTATATAAATTCAAATTTAATAATTTGTTAATTCATTAATTTAGCACTTTTAGTACAATTTATCACAAGATTTTGTAAAAGGGGTATCCATATTATTTTAAAAGTAAAGCAAAAACAGTGTATTTTAAATGTGACCTTAATATGAAAAATAAGTTATTGTGCAATGTACATAATACAATATTTATAGTTTTTTTTTAAAATACCACAAAATGTATAATAAATAATAATATTTCAATTAAATTTTAATATTATACAATAAACACAATATTATAATAAAACAATAAATATATAAAATACATTTTAAATTGAACATATTTTAAAATTTTGAATATTATATAAGTGTCTGTATAATAAATGAACATTTAAATTATAAAAATAAAAATAATATACTATGAAGAAAAAAATATGTTTTATAATAATCTACTTCTTACAAACATTCTTACCAAAATTAAAATAACTTGCGCACTATTGACTTCTAAAAAGCGTAATTTTATTATACATATTTCTAAGTCAAATATTTTCTAAGCTCTTTTTACATGTGTATTTAGTTTTTAATTTAAAATATTTTGAATTGATAGCTTTTATTAAAAGAGTCACATGATTAGTAATATACAATTTCATAATTTTGATAAAATTATGATACAAAATTATTATTGATAAAAAAACTTTATTTTAGTCTTATTTTATTTTACTTTGTTTTATTTTAAACTTTGTTTTAGATTGAATAAATAATTTATACATTGGTTTATAACACTGATTTTGAAAAGATCTCATCATTTTTTCAGTGCAATTACACCAGTTATAAAAATAATCGACCTTGAATAAACAACTATTTTCTAAGAAAGTAGAGGAGATAAATTGTTACATGATAAAAGAGTGTGTGGGTGAAAGGAGTTATGAAATAGAAAAACACCCATTTATATGAAACACAAGAACAATGAGCCTACACACAAATATGCCAACAACCCAATGATACACCAAGTATCTTTTTATCTTTTATGTAGCCTTTAAATCCTCTGTAAATAGCCCTATGTCTCCTACATGTGCACAGAACTACAAGCTTGAATAATTTCCAAATTCATTAACTTTTTGTTGGTAACTTTATTTTTTACTAATTCAGTTATTAAGTTTTTAATTAAGTTAATTTTAACTAAATTAATTTTTTATCCATTAATTTTTAATTTAATAAAATTATAAAAAAAAGTTATAAATTATCTTTTAATTTAATTTGATTTACTTATCTTATATTAATTTTACTCTAATGTGTTGAAAAAAAATTGTTAACTTGCCCAACTTGGTAGTTATGTGACTTCTATACCGTAGGTTTTGCACAACAGATTTGTTAAAGAACAAAAGCAAAAATAAACATTTCAGGCAAGTTATTTTTTTTTCATTTTAGGGGGATTCATCTTTAAGTCCACCCCTGAAGCTCACTAGGGTATTAATCCTGCCTTAAGTATTGGATATGGTTTTATTCTTATCAAACGCATTTAGGTATTTTATTATTTAGTATATTTAATAGGCATTTAAAGTAAATCCAAATATTGAAAAATTTTCTATTACCTATTCTAATGTCACATAATCATAATGAAATTTTTGTCAAAATAAAATAATTTACTTTTTTAATATTTTTAATTCCATCTAATGCATTAAATTAAACATAAGTTGTATGAGTTACCATGGAATAATTTTAAATGTTTATTCTGTCAATAATTTAAAATAAACAATAACTAAAATTCTCCAAACAGTATGAAATATTGATTTATTTCAAATAACACATAAGATAGTTCAAGAAGATATGTAATTGCATGTTAGATATGAAGAATCATATCGCATCATTATTTTTAATCAATTTGATTATTACAATATGTTTATGTATAAGTAAGTATATCAAATAAGTATTATGCTGTATAAAAAATCCACTTATTAATTATTTTATTTTAAAATTCATTATTTTGTATTAATTATATAAAATGTTTAATTAAAAAAATTGATTACATTTTGAATACACCCTTTGATAATTGTTCACCATTAATTGATTAATTACAATATTTTTAAAATTTATTATACATATTTTGTCATCAGTTGAATATTTGCATAAAAGTTAACAAATTTATAATCATTAACATTTCACCATCAAAAATTGCATCACATAATATTATTGTAGTGTATTATAATCATTCATGGATTGAATTTAAAATAATTCATTCTTTTTGACATGTTTTTTGACAGGTATATGTCTCAGACAAAATGTCTTTTCAATGATTCATTTAATTTTTCTTATTTGTTTCCCACTATTTCAAACATCGAAACATCACAATCTAAATGGTAAGTACAGAAATAAAATTGAATATATATATATATATTATATAAATTTTGTTTTAATACATAAAAAGCATAATAGCATACTAGTAAATTGGTGTTATGGCTATGTTAATGTACATTATAAGTATATGTAACATATTATTGTAGTTATATTAAGTAATGTGCATTGAATATTTGAATATATTAATACTTTGTAAATATTCATTAGCTTTGCTTAGTTTCCTATAGAAATATTTACGTTTTAACAATAATTATCTACTCGTATTTATAATAATACAGTTATGGTTTTTATAAAAAAAAATAATGATGTGTATTTCTGAATAATAAGTCAAAAGTTATTTTGTTTTCACCGTTAATGTTTTTTTAATAATTAACATTGTATTTTTAGATATATTTCAAAGTAAGCGACTCAAAGAATTTATTAAATTAATGATCTACATCACTTTACTTATACTAATGTTGAAAATTATTTACATAATTATAATCTATGTAATGCCTCAGTATCAAAATCTGAATCATTCGTGTAAGTAATTGTCTTACATAATAATATTAAAAATATTCTTATCTCATTTCATTAATTAAGGTGATAATATTGGGCAGCTGTTAGAGTCATTAGGAATGGTTGGTGATGTATTTGATGTGACACTGGATACTATATTATTAATTATATTTGCAATAGTTTTATATTATTTCCCCAAAAATTATAGTGTTGACTTAAATACCAATCAGGTTTTAATAAATTTACCTATTTACAAGAAAAACTACTACTCAATATTTGTTTCAAAGTATTCATGCTTGGCTGCAATGTGTTTAAGCGGTATTATGGTCCCTTCGTTTGCTTGTTGTGTTTATTACGTATTGTTTACAGTACTTACAACAATCATTGTTTTATTTAAACTGCCAAATAAAACTATTGCTTGTTTATTTCGAACAACATGTTTCTACACAAGTCTCCATATATTTGTATTATTTACCTATCAAATAGAATGGATTCAAAATCTCAAAATTAATATGAATTTTAAGTGGGTAAAATTTAAATTATTCAAATATTATGTAACTCATTAGTTAATAATTAAAAACTAATAATTTTCCAGACAATTTGGGCTGATTGCTTTTCATAATTCAAAATGTAATATGTCCGAGGTATTACCTAAACTTGAGTTAAATAATTATTTATTACCAATTGTATTAATTATTCAACACTATATGTTATGGACATACTCTAATGTGGTTTGTATAAATTATTTATATTTTATTTGTAAATTCTCATTAAAATAAAAACATATTTTATCTTATCAAATGTATGTAACATATAACTTGGGTATATTTTTGAATGAATTAGATACCTAAAACTGCATCTATAGAAAATTCGATAAAATTAAAAATATCAATGACAAATGAATTTAGACTAAAATATATTTTGGTGGGCATAAAGACAATAGGATTTAAGATTGCTATTCTAGTAAGTTTATTATTTTCTATATACATAAGCTTTTGTATGGTGAAACTTATTAGTTATTGTATACCACAATATAATATAGGTTTGGTGTATCTGTTATCCTGGATGGCTAACATTTGTAATGCTATTATGGACAACAGTTTTTTGGATGTATTTAAATTCTCGTAAAAATATCATAGTCATACTATTACTTGCTATAAGCACACTACTTTGTGAATATATATACAACATTATAGGTAACGATCTGCTTAGACAAGTGTTTGGTTCATATTTTAAAGGATTCTTTTTTTATAATCAATTATCTTTGGATATTTTGATCAAAGCAAGTATTAATAGAAATATTATAAATTTAGTATAAAATAAATAATTTATTTTTGACAGACATTGTTTACTGTGACATTTTGGATAGCATTAGACCAAATTGATCAATACAAACCGAATGAGGTTAATTTGAAACTGTGGTCAACAAATTCAAAATATTACATTTGTAAGATATGGACTGCATTAGTGATTTGTATTATGATCACATATGGTTTATTTGGATATCATAAAATCAATTTGATCCAAATTGGTTACATTACGTTAGCACTTTTATTTTTGGTTATTTTTCAAGTAACTACAATATTATTAATGTAAGATCTTAAATGCCTACCTTATTATTTGTAAATACTTGACTATCAATTTTCATTCATACTTCTTAAATAATACCAATAATATTAGTATTTTTATAATATCCTATAATTTAATTAGATAGATACATAGTTAAAATGTGTATAATTAATAATGGGTTAAAATTGATGGCCACTAAAAATATTATTTTTATTTTTGAATTATAAAAAAATATAGGTGTCTTTTCAAGTATGGAGTAAAACCTTGTATATATATTGGACAGTAGTAGTGATGTATTGTATAATTGTGGTAACCATAACTTTTGTGTTTCAATTTCCTGGATTTGCAGACATTTTTATCACACATTTACATATTTCAAATAACTTGTAAATAGCTTATTTTAATTACTATAACACAATACAAATTATGTTTTTTATTAATTAAAATAAATTATTAAAGACAATGTGATATTGGATTGAATAAGACAGACCCCTTCAAAACAATTGTACCAGCTACAATTGCAATTGCAATTCTTGTTCAATTTCAATATTTCCACAAATATTTAATTAGCTCATTGAATATAAAGATAGCAAATAACATTTCAAAAACTATTAAAGAACCGCACAAAATTGAAGCTCATTTAGCAAAAAAAAAATGTTTTTCAAAAATATTGAATATTCTATTATTAGTTTTTCATGTACACCTTAATAAATTATTAATCATGTTGCTGATGATATTGATCATGAGTAAAGTAAGTCTAATACATTTAATATTTTTGACTTTTTTAATTATCTACCTAATGTAATTGTATGAAACATTAAATTATAATAATAGATAAAAAAAAAGAAATACAACATGTTTATGTTATTAATATTTTTTTTTTATTTATACTTATGTTAGCCTTGTTTATTGAACATAATACTACTTATCACAATGCTATTATGGATATTATTGGAATACAATAAAATTATAAGAAATATATTATTTTTACACATCGCATTGTATATAATAGCTGTACTTGGGTACCAATTATCATACTTTAATCATGAAAAGTTTACATACCAATTTCGAGTAAGACAATATAATTAATAAATTCAGTCTTATTAAGTATTCAAATACTTGTATTTAAATATATTTTCTTTGAATTTTTATTCCAGAATACTAAATACTTTTTTTCTTTTTACCGTTGTATTTCAACGACCAATATTTTTGTTTTGTATTTTAATATTTTAAAAATTATTCTCAAAATAATATTTTCTAACGCTTCTAAGAATTTATAAGATATCATTAAATGTGCAGATGACACAATAGCTAAAATTTATATCTACCTAGCTAAAGTTAACTTGACCTGTGATATAATAGGTAGGTATGTGACATTCTGAAATTCTAATTAAACCAATTAAAAAATGTATTCATAAGTTATTTTATTTAAATATTTATTAATAATTTTGAGTATACATTTGTGATAAATTGATAAACATACAAATATTTTAATATACAAATAAAAATACTTTTTAAGTATTTTGAATACTATTAAAATGTATTTTTATTTATATCCAAATACTTTTGAAAGACAGTATTTGATTCGGTATTTGAAATACAAATCAAACCAAGAATTTAAATACACATTAAGAGTACATTTGAAAAGTATTTATAATAAAACTAATAATAACTACAGTTTAGATTATACTTATACAATCATAAATATAAAACTGGTGTTAATATTTTTGGTCAATTAATTATTTTCATTATAGTTACCTATAATTGATGAACAATATGTCAAGTTACAAGAAAATTTTTCTTTTCGTCAACTAAATATTGCGGAATTATTTGGTTTAAAAAAAATTGATACAAATGAATTATTAACTAATTTCTTAGCATACGAGTTTTGTAAGTCATGACAAGTTATATTTATTTAAAATACATTTACTTTATTTTATTTTTACAGTAATTTTGTTGGTAATGATTTTACAAAAAATCATCGTGGTTTATTTGGATTTCAAGTACTACCCTAAAAAACCATCATTATTAATTTTTCCAAATATTACATATGCTGATACGAATAAAGGAATTCCAGAACTACTTATGTACATGGCAAATAATGGATTCTCTCTTTTTGGCTTAGAAGTAGGAACATATAATAAAATAATTTAAAATGTTTGATCAGTTATTAATCAACTTTTTAAAAATTGTTAAATTAGATAACTTTTGCTGGTATTGTGACTGTCATTTATTTTTCTTTGGATGTGTATGCATTATTATGTGCTTTATGGCTTTTGAGATTTACTGTTAAAAGCAAACATACTGTTTCAATTTATTGGCCGTGTTTTGTAATATTTATATACTTAGTAATAATATTTAAGTATTTGTTACACATTGAAACAACATTTAATCTCAATTCTGGTAATCTTCATAATTTTATGCACTTTTCCTAATATATTATTATTTATATTTATTTTTTTATATTATATGTTTTATTGTTTTTAAATATTAATTGTTTTATAGGAATTCCATGGAAAATAATCAATATAGGTAACTTAACAATAATATTATATGATGAAAGCTATAGCGCTTTGATACGACCATTAACGTGTAAGCTGTTTACGGAAAACTAAAATATATTAAATATTTACTTTTTACGTTATTTCACAGCATTTGATTTTATATTATTAGTTTTTGCATCTCATCTATTGATAGTCTTTAAAAAAGAGAGATCACAAATATCAGATGGAAATCATTTCCAAGAGAATAATAGTACAACCTATGAAGATTTCCCAGATTACTTATTCCAGACGAAGTTTGTTTGGATACAATCCTTTAAAAAAATTTAATATTATACATAAAATGTTTAATTTCAGATCATATTTAGACGTTTTAAAAAAAATTGTTTTCAATAACTCCATGTGGTTAATTTTATTTTTCATATTTTGGACCGGTACAAGTCATGTTAATATATTTTCACTTGGCTATTTATGTATTGGTACTATATTCTTTTGGAAAGGCACATACTATTTTTTAATGCCATTGGACATGATAATTAAACTGTGAGTAACAATAATAAAGTTTTAAATTTATTTGAAAATGTAATAATAGTTGTATGTTAGGATTATTATTTAAAATAAAGAATCATAGAATAACATTTCAAACATAATAAAAATGTATAACCAAAAATGCCTATGATCTAGATATTTATAAAATCTTGCATATAAATACTAACTCTAGTATTCTATAAAATAATATTGTAAGGTAAAATGTTTAAAAAATTAATTTAAGTGTTGTACCGTATATTGTATTTGTTTGTATTAATTTTCAGCTGGAATGGGTTATTGGAATACACAATTACAGTGATGTTTATTAAAGTACTATTACATTTGTTAGGATGTTTGATTTTAAACTATTTGGAATGGCATTCGTGTATTTTTATGCGTGTTTTTTCAATATTTTGTCCTGTACAAACTTCAGAAAAACGTAAATTTTATTTGTTTAAAAATGTTTTATTTATTATTTTTTTTTTATTATTCAACTAGAAACATGTGGTACATTCAAAAATGATATTGGTTTATTTTTTGATGTGTTTATATTTATACTGGTATTGTTTCAAAGACGATTTTTCGAAAGTAAACACTTTCTTAAACTAATTGATGATACAAAAGCTGTAGCGGTATTGGCTACCAAAATGTGCCATATAGTCAATGAATGGGAGCAGTCTAAAAAACACAAAAATCGTAAAATAGATTTAGATTCACTGGAAAAAATTAAAGTAAAACTTAATAGTATAAGAAAGTCAAAAAAGCGACTAAGTAAAATACAATCGAAACATTCCAGAGGTACTTTTTTAATCTTCTTATTTGAAAATGTGCAGAAGTGTTAATATGTCTATTATATATATATATATATATATATATATATGGTTATTATCAGCTTGTTTAGATGGTGAATTTATGTTTGAGGAAATTTACGATGATGTTTATTTAGTTGAAAAATATGACACTTGTATATTTTCTAAGTATCACGGAGATTCAGTAAATGGTTCATGGCTGTATCGACAGTTTGTTTACTTCGTATTTTATTTAACAGAAAAAATGAATAGTTATTCCGAAGAACACAGACAAATATTGCAAACTTTAGACACAGAAAAAAAATTACTAATGGTAGATTTCACTTTATATCATTATTATGTTAAGTAGTCATCTATTACCTACCACCTACTTTTTTTCTGTTTCAAATTTTAACTGTGATACTAGGTAGGGATTCCTTTTGCATTGCTTCCATCTGGTCTTACATCATTTATAATAATAAAATGAGGCCTGGGTCAAAATTCCAACATTCCAAATACCAAAAAATCAAAATCTCGACATTTTTAGACTACGACAGTATAAAATACTGAAAGTTTGAAATCTTAACTACTATTCATCAAACATATACAAAGGTATTATATTTTATAGGTATATTTTATATTGTATATTATATTTATATTCACTATAAAATTACATAACATAAACATAAAAATCAAAACTACATTGATTATTATATTGAAATATTATAAGTCAAACTCCATAAAAAAATTTAAATGCTCCGATAGGATTGATCTTTATATAGTCATTGTTCTTTTTTTTCTATAAATTATTTGCCTCATTTATGTTGGTTGCGGTTCTCCACAATTTATATTTTCAATTTCTAAATTTCTAAATTTCTACTCGTTCTTAAATTCCTCAATCATAGTATAAACTCCAATATGAGCCTTATCAACCAAAGTTGCCCATTTGTCGCATCGACATTGAAGATTCGACAATATTTTGTGTTCTAGGAATTCCATGGTCCATTAATTCCGACACAGACCAAAGTTTGTACGAAAAAAGTTGGTCTACATGTATAATATTACCATTTCTTTGATTTCGGCGATGAATGAAAATTAACAAAGTTCTGGTCTTACATAAATGAAAGCTATCGAAAGTATTCTCATTGGTTTTTCTTCTGAAGTTTCATTGGATATAGAACTTACTTCTTCAGACATAGTTAAAATGCAATACTGTCTATTGACAACAGTCGAAGTCGAAATATCGTTATTTAATTGATACAAGGCAGTTTTATGACCAAATCAAAGATCCTTTGAATTTGAAAATTTAAAAATGCATGTTATCATAAATTGTAATCAAGATAATTAATAATTTTTTTTTAGCTTTTGTTACTTATATTTTATAATTTTTGATACCTTTTTTTAAATAATTTTATTATTTAAAATATAATTTGTTTTATTAGGAACTTGTATGGATATATTATATAATTAAATATTAATAAATAAATCATATTAGTAAAATGCATATTTTGAGTTTTTTAGCACATATTTATGTATATATTCTGATAGCATAAATACATATTTTGGTTTCATAAATGCATAGAAATCCGAGCCTTAGTTATTACAATATAGCATAAGATTAAGATATTTTATTTTGTCAGATTTTTAAACTGTGGGGCTTTTAACTAGTCGGAAATTTGAAGGTCTCCCACTTTTAGACCAATATATAGGGCAAAATAGGTAAAATCGATTTTTTATTTTTTAGGAATTAAAAATAATGTTATTGTAATTAACTCCAGAGTCATGATAATATTAATTTACATATCATTACAATTATATGTTTGTGTTTATAAAATAATATCATGAAAAATAAAGAATTTTGACATATGTAACCTTAGTGTCCTTGTTTTTTCTTATGTTCCTTCATCACTTTCACCATAAAAATTAAATGTATGAAAGAAAAACTATAATGGCATTTTTTTAAAAAGTTAATACTTCCTAAGGAAAAAATAAATGCAATTTTTACATATCAGTTGAATTGTACTCTTATTGATATTTTAATATAGAAAGATTCAGAACTATTTAAATTGGGCCAACACAAAGGATCTTCAATGCTTTGGACTCCTATGAAAAATATTATAAATATTACGAGCCATAAGTATTTATGTTTATTTACTAAATATATAGTATTTATGTTAGTTTTGTTTTGTATCTGTCATTGTGTGTTTACTTAGTAGCATGGGGTATCATGAAGACATTAACAAACATAGACACTGGTCAATACAATTTATTTTGGCAATTTGGAATGTAATGCAATCGTCTACACATGTGTTATGTTACTTCTTTATATTTTACAACGCAGTTCAAAACTTTTACGATATAATTTCAATAATACCTGTCTTAATGGTAATGTTGTGGGGGCAATTATCGGTACCCAGACCAACGAAAACATTTTGGATTGTTTTAATCACATACATCCAAGTAAATGAAGCTAACGCATCATAAACTATAAATGTGTGCTTTATATTTTATTTTACCAGATCACAGGCTTAGTAAAGTACATTTGTTCTTTTAAAGAAGTTCCATGGATACAAGAGGAAGTAGCACTACAAAATACAAGTGTAGCAGAGTTTTATTCATATCCAACCTTACGCATAGGAATTGGAAACTACCCAAATAAAATATTAACAGACCTAATTATTTTGCTAGTATTGTTTCTGCACAGGTAAATTAGTATAACTTCATAAATATTAACAATAATACTGACAATATAAACTTTTAGACAGACATTAATAAGATTAGGTCTTTGGACGTGTAATAACCACCGTAAAGAATGGACTGTCAATAAAAAAATGTTACAATGTAAAAATGCAAAAATATTGTCATTAAGGTTGATGGTTATTAAGTAAATATAAATTATATAAACCATATTTAAAATTAAAATGATTTAATTTGAATTTAAATTTCAAATGTCTAATATTGAATTATCTTTGTAAGCATCAAAATTCATTTAAGACCCATGTATGAATTTTATCAAGACCTTCGGCAGGATCACACCGAAGGATCGGTGAATGTGTATCCTACTATGCTCTTATTAATGGCCATACTAATACCTGTCAAATTTATGAATACAAGTGTAAGTAAATTACTTAAAACTACAGAAATAAGTAATCAATTTTATAATTTATATAGTTTTATAATTTTGTAGACTGTCACGGAATCATTTGCTTTAAACCGTGTATCAATATTATTTTTTAAATCTGTCTCGATTCACATAATAGTCATAATCATAGATCGATGGTTCTATGCCAAGCGCTTCGTTCTAGGGAAACTCATTTTTCACATATTATTTATAATTTTTATATTTGTAATTGAAATAATGTAAGTGTCAGATATTAAGTGCTAATTATTGTTTATTAAATTATAACAGTTTTTTTTATATACTTTTAGAAACAGAGAAAATAATAGCTTTATAGATCAATTATGTGCATACACCACATATTTGTACATTTTAGTTTCAGCCTATCAAATAAGGAACGGATACTTATATCGGCATGCAAGTTCATTTCTTTGGTCACGATATACATTATTCAATTTGATGGCTTACAAACTGTAAGATAATTTGAAATTGATATTAAAATAAATGATAAACAATTTAATATTTTAAAAGATATTACTATTGTCCATTTGTACACGAAATCCGTACAGTATTAGATTGGATATGGACGGACTCGTCGTTGACAATTATGGAATGGTTCAAAATGGATGAACTTTTTACACATGTGTGTTGTATTAAGGTAGAAGAAAAAATACTCATTAAAATAATTATGTAACAGATTTCACTAAAATTGTGATTTATCTTTGAATCATTTTGAATTTGAATAAAAACGTTGGTACTTTATTTATGTTTATAGAGCATTTATAATTTTCGTCGATTAGTAGATAATAAACGAGGTGAAAATGTATCCAGGATATTTAAGCTATATGTTGGTGGCGGTATTATAATAGCAATATTGACAATAATAATATTTCCATTAGTATGGTTTTCAATGTTTGAAAGTAATCCAGATACACCGTCGTCAATGCAATTAACTGTAACATTTGGAGAAGAGTCTACTGTGTTCTCCACCAAATCAGATGACATACATAGGTATTTATTAACATTAATAGAATATATTAGTAATCAATTATACAAAATAATGTAGCGCTCATCGTAATTGTTAAAATATTTTATTCGTAATTTATTCATAAAGTAAACTACCATAAATAATCCATACATTAATTTTAATGCACAATAATTATAAAAAATAAATGCACGATTAGCATTTAATTAAAGCAATATAAGCCAATTAACTGGGAATCCATAGTTTTTACAAATACAATGTACGAAACTTAAAATATTAATTTTCAGATTAGATGTTACGGATGTTAAATTAATGACAGACATATACAGTAAGTCATCGAAAATAAATAAAGACACTATTTTGGAATTTTTACAACAATACAAATTTGACGAAATAAGCTCAATGAACGTAATTCCACAGTCGATAAATACATGGCCCATTACCAGTTATGAGTTCAACAAGTTTAAAAAGATTATTCTTTCAAGTACTTCCGCTGTTTTTCATATGATATATTAAAATACATAATTACATTAATATATTTATAATTAACTATACAATAATCCTAAATATTCTTTTACAGGAAAAAAGTTAAATTATTTTTTATTTTAATTTCAAAATAGTATTTTGTTTATTTAATTAAGTAAGAATAATTTTCAATGACATTTCCATATAATTAACTTTATTACCTACCTATCTATTTAAATTTCATGACAGTATAATATGTATTTTTGAATTTATATTTACTGTAACAGGTATCAGTATTAAAATTTCAGTAGAATGGTCATTGACACACCACGATGGTGTTAAAGTAAGCCGCGGAAAAAACACAGTAATGATGGAAGGTTACACACATTCCATATTGACTGAATGTCTGAAAATATTGAATAAAAGTTCTAATGAAGTACCGGGTTCTTGTAAGCAAGTCATCATACCCAACCTAATACCAAAATTTTTAGTACTGCATTTAAAATCTACTGAAACAACTATGAAATCGGAATTGATGATACATAACCCATGCAAGTGTATAGTATTTATAAAGGTTTCTTACTTATTTAAATTATCTGGTGTGTTCGGCAAACTATACTTTGTCCCGTATAAGACATGACAAAATGGATCATTTATGTTTGATCACATAAAACTATATAGCGACCCAGCCTATATTACTTTTTTATTAACATTATTCGTCTTGAGTGAAAATAGAGGGCGTGATTAAGTGACCGGTGCATACCGTTATCCATATATATATATAAATATTTTTTATAATAGTTATAGTTTTTAATACTACCATCGCCTACTAATACAGATCCGATTTAAATTCACAAAGCTGATCTATAAGTGTAAGCCCCAATGTCTAATAAAGCTTAAATCGTTTAACACCAGCCTTATTTGAGAAAGATGCCTTATTCATCGTGAGCTGAAAATGATATAAATTAGGTATAACTTAGAACACCATTGGTGGTAAATGGTGGGGGGTGAAGGGGATAGAGTCTTCTATGACTTTTTTTTAATATTTATAATAACATAAATTATAAATTATATTTTTAATGATTAAATAGTGTAGATTGAAAAATCAGCCACATCCCCTCGTGAAAAATAATTTAACAATCACTGAAAAAACTCATGTAGATATCATGTACAGTGGCGCAAACAGAATTGATTTTCGAAGGGAGAAGAGTTGGTTAAGTAAGGTTTATGAGTTTAAAACCTTTAAATTTTAAATTTAATTATTTACTTTTTAATTATAAATAATGCTTATTGGAAAAAAATGTATGCTCATATAAAATATTAAAATGTATTATACTTAATACGTTACAACTTTGTGTTTAAAATGTCTATAGAAATGATATAAGTATACATTATGTACTACGTAGAGTTCGTAAAATGACCCCGCCTCCTCACTAACTGTACCACTGATCATGTAAGATGTAAAATTTATGTGTTTAGCAAAAGATATTCGAGCACAATGCAGTTTTTAGATGACAATCGATAATTTTTTTTTGTTCAACGTTTATAAGATTTAGTAATTTAATTATATTAAAGCACATTTCCAATCTCGTCCACACCCGGCTTATGTTTTAGTTCTTCACTTTTGATCACGGTTATAAATAATAATAATACTTTACTATTTATCTTGATTTGTCGATTTTTCTTATGTTGTACCATTATGCATGTATGTATGTTATTACGGCCAATAATAAGTGGAGAACTAAACTTTATTCCAAACATCGCACCGTTCGGCGGACAAAAACCGGAAAACTCTCACATGCATATTCCACTTGGGCAGTTTTTGCTGCTATACTTGTGGCACTGTCGACCCAATGGGCAACGGCAACCAATCAAAGTGAACGATTATACATTGAATAGGGTCGGACGTTGTTTCGCGGCTCATCTCTACGTGCAATCTTATTTGAAATGGAGTATTACAATATAAGCGAAGTTAAGAAATACCTAAGTGGAGTGTGCATATCAAACAAGTTGTGATTATGGGTTTGTCAATTTATTTTGTCATGATATATGTGTAACTTTAGGAGTCTAACAATTTTTGTCCAATTCGATTAGACCACACCTCTTAATAAATCGGGTTTCGTCGATTTTCGGCTTAAGTTTCGTTTCAAAAAATAAACACAGCCAAAAAATCACTTGGTGTGTTAATCTTGGCTAAATTCAAGCTAGGTAGATTTTCGAAACAATAAAAAGATATTCCCGAGAGCGCGGCACTTAGCTGACGGTTAGTCTTATATGAGACAGAGTATTGTATTTGAACACAGCCAATTCGAAAAACAAATGGATGTACAATAGGGACAGATAAGAAAAAAATAAAAATAATTTAACAAATAATATTATAGCTAGACCATACATGGACGTTGGTCTAACATTTCATTACGACGATGTATCTAAATTTACGTACTGGTGGGACTTGGTAGAAATATGTCCAAACGATGACGAAAATACCAATTATTTGAGAAAGTTGCCTTATTCATCGTGCGCTGATAATGATATAAATTTGGGCATAACTAATAACACTCATATGAATATAATGTATAATATATATGTGTTTAGCGATAGATATTCGAGCACAATACAGTTTTTAGACGACAAAGGGTAATTTTATCTGTTTAGCATTTTTCAAATGTAATAGTTTAATTACAATATAAAATTAATTAATTTCAGAATGTCCGGTTTGTACACAATAATTATAGTTTATTTTGGATATAAGTTAGCATTTGATATATTTCGATCTTTCAAATTCAAATTGGGTTACACCGAAACACCTTATCCAGACCGTATATTACAAGTAACATAATGTATGCTAATTTGGAAATGTATTTGTCTATATAGTAGAATGTAATATTTGTAGCTTTGTTACGAAATTTATATGGTTAGATTCTTCAAAGAATATGAAATGGAAGAAGATTTATATGCAATGTTAATATATTTGTTTCGATCACCAGAAACGTTAATTCGTTATACAAGACTTCCAGACTAGGATATGCAAGAAACATATGTTTGATAAAATATAAATGATAAAACAATAAAATGTACTTCTTTAACAAGTTTTATTAAATTATATACTCTGTTTAAGTTAAGAAACGTAGTCGATTGCAACCAGTTTTCAACGGACGGTGACCAGGAAATACCCGTTTGTCACTCTTGCCAAATCAATTATCCCTGTAGTATTGCAATGCCCCTCACTAATCGGCCTCCGACTACATTTATTAATTTGAACAGAGTGCCAGAGTTTAGAATTTTTTTTTTTCAGAAAATTACAAATCACAAAATAAACTTAAACATATTTAAATATTCTTCTTGTTTATCTTTAAATATCTACATAATTTGTTTAAGGCGGCTCTTAGTGGTTATTATTTAAGGGGAAAAATTTAGGCAATTTCTTATCCTGTCGTCGCCGCCCGTAATCTTTGTGTTAGTCGTAAATGATTATTAGTGTGAGTGTGGTTCTATATATGTACCGCCACTTTCCCCCCGTCCTTCAGGTATAGCGTACTACGTCGCTTACTTGTAAGTTGCGTGTCGCATC
>JACXSJ010002805.1:0-36278 GCA_014851325.1 Pentalonia nigronervosa
ATAAATAATTCAAAATCAAAAATATGATAATCGGGGTTAAACGCATGAAATATTCGGGGGTGAGGTTTGAAAAAATTGTATAATCTTTGTACCTAATATCTTTTGTTATACCTATATTAAATGATAGGTGGGTACATAATTGGTCTTATTGATATTTTATGGGGAGGTTAGCCCTTCGCGGCGAAACGGTCGCGGCGAAACGGTCCGCGGCGAAATGGTACAGCGGCGAAATGGTCTGCGGCGAAACGGTCCGCGGCGAAATGTCCGGGTCCGCTTGTAATAGCACCTAAGGTGCTGAAACATTTTAAAACAATAAATAAAAAAAAAAAAGAATTTTAAAATGGCTGAACTTCAGAAAACATTTTAAAATCACAATAATACAAGAATTTTTATAAAATCAACTTGTATTTAAAGTCATGCTACCAAACCTGATATACCTAATGACTAGAAATTATTTTAATTTAAAATTATGTAATCACAATTCATAGTAAATTATATTTTATCTTATTAAAAACAATAATATAATCAATATTTTTATTTATAACATCTGATAAAATAATTGTATACTATATATGTAGTACCTCGTAAAATACAATTTTATGCCACTGTATAATACAAACTTACATTCCTACCTAAATATATGAATGTTGTCTTTATTATTAAGAGTATTTAATGCCAACCGTTTTTTAGAAATATAATATAAGGAATTTCTGAAAAAAATATTTGAATTCGTTATGAAGTTTACTTGAAATTGATTTTATTACATTTTCAAATCAAATTAATTGTTCATTATTAGTAACATTTCAAAATTATTAATATTCATAATTTAAAAATCTTATTTTAAAGTGTTAAGATTTCATTAATTTTAAAAAAGTGTGAAAAGGTATTTTTATAGAAAGCTTGCAAGATGAATTCAAGTATGTTTTCAGAATGACCGATTACTATATGATAGACGGTACCTACAATAATAAAATTAGTATACAATCGGTTATCTTGATAGAAAAACACACCAAATCAAATGTTCGAATGGCATTTATGATTGTACAGTATTTTACTTATAATCTATCTCTTACAATATTTAGTAAAATGTTGAGACACCTAATAGTATACCAGACTCACTTCAGGTAAGCACCTTTTTTATACAATTGATTGCATATGATAATATGCAATAATAATAATAATGATTTCATAAATTTATGAATTTATAAATGCGTTGTCAAAAAGTTTCCTGCATATATTTTATGAAATATTCAACCACTAGTACAACTATACTACTTGTGTACTCGATATAATTTTAGATATATAATATTATCTATATATATAATTAATTTTAGAAAAATAAAAATTTACTCATTGATTATAGATGTCATTGATTATTATTCTATAATCAATGTTATAACTAAGTGATTTAAACTGGCTGAACATCTAACTGTGAAGTAATCTCTAATCTCTATATTATTTATATTAAAGGATTGAATTCACTAAGTGGCTACGACAGTATACACATATTACTTGAGTCGTCGATGTCGGGTACAAACTTAAATGCACAATGTAAAACATGCACATCCTGCATAGTGATATTATGAAACCTCTACCGTTAGATGAGAGATGTTATTTTAAATAATTTTTAATTTCCATTAGAACAACTTATATGAGATTTTGTATTACATTTTCAAGGTTGTTCACTTAATCTAGAATTGTAAACAAACAGTTAAAAAAAATTAAAAATTGAAAATGTCTAATGTCTCTAAAAACGTTTAAATTAAACAAAATATTTTTAAAATTGTATTGCATTTAAGTTATTGTAAAATTTTTCAAGTTTCTGATATTTATTTAAATAATAACAAATTACAAAAATCGTTATTATATTTTTGAATACTTAAAATTTGAATTTCACGGATAACTCATAAAAGAATATGTATGCTTTTTCTGTTAAACTTTTTGAAATTTCAGTAAAAACGTATAACGAATCTTGTATTGCATCTATAACACTAGGTGTTAAAATTAAAAACGTTATGAATTTTTAACAAGAAAATAATTTTTTTAATTTTTGTGGTTATGAGGTTTATAATATTTGAACTCATAAAGTTTATAAAATCTATTATTATTTAAGTCTTATTAGTATTTTCAATTTTTAAAAATATGAACAATTTATGAAGAACTTTATATTAAATTTTCAAGATTTTATTCTCATAAAAAAAAAAAATTTTCACACATATATTGAGAAAAAAAGTAGAAAATAACTAACACTTTCAACGCCGCTGATGCATATACGCGTCAACAGTTTATTCCATTGAGCCAGTGACGTGTTTACGCGTCAGAAACATGTACGTTTGTATTCGCCATAATTTAATCGATTTTATTTTAATAAACTCTGAAATGTACACAGGCTGTAGACAATAAACTCTAAATTAAAATCTATAATTGGTTGGAGTTTTCGTTATTTGTAGATACTGATAATCGTTGTTTTTGACGGCTTTCCTTGTATATATGAATGTATACAGAGTGTATATTGGATATATTATGAATTTTTCTACTGATATCATTTACAAATTATAACAACTATTGTAACATAGACTGTATCATGCAATATGGCTATTTTGCCATATATTCATATATTATATGTTTAGATATATGATATATAACATGTGTGTGTACCATCTAAGTATTTTATACATAAAAGGTAACAATAAAGCTGTTAAAAAGTAATATTAAAATGTTATTCAATTTTATGAATTAATAGAGTTATGCTTCTAATGCCATTGAAGCGTAAACGCGTCACGGGATAAACAACGTGGCGTCGCGGTATAATTGCCGAAATCACGGGCGGCGTTGAAAGTGTTAATATTATAAATATTATATTATAGAATACCAAAGTGCTAATGGCCGGGGGATTCCAAATTATTATCTAACTATATAGTAGTTGCCGTCATTTATTTTTACCACGAAACACTAATGAATTGATGTTATTCCAAGAACATTAGCAGCTTGTGTTCGCTTTTTCCTTTTGTATAGTTGAAAACTGAAATAAACAAATATTTACGTACATACCTGTATGTAGGTAATATAATTTTATATACCTACATGGCTACCTATACACACACACACACACACACACATATATTATATACATAAACTTAATTTAAAAAATGCTGAATAAATGTAAAACGTGTGGATTACGGGATGCAACTAATGACCTTCTCCATACACGAAATCGTATACATAAAAATACGTAACACATAATATAGAGAAACAGTGCCGTGGAAACGAATACGCTGCCTGGGGCCAAATTTTAAAATACCGTCCTTTACTCCACTTCTATCACTTACCATAGAATGGTAAACGATAATAACCACATTGGTAAAATATTTTAATCAATATAATATTATATACACTGATACATCATTCATATATTATATTATATAAATAGTCGGCGACATTTATTTCCAATCATTAAATAAAATATTGAAAGAAACATTTGGCGTCTAATTAAATCATCTATTTTTCAGTCAGTCGGGCCTAGTGATTTTCTCATTGTATATTTGTATCGCCAAGAAACAAGATTGTATTTGATTAATAATACTAGATAACATACAAATTATTCATTTTAAAATGAATAAATCGATAAAATAAAAATTAAAAAATAAATAAATACAATTCAATAATTTATAATTATTTAAACACGTTGTAATATTATAAGTTTGTACAAATAGCAATTGTTTATCAATATAATTAATATTTTTACGGAAGTCGTGACCATTTTCACGGGTCAAATTTGTTCAAAAGTAAAACAAATTAACAAGATAATGACGTCAACGACGGAACTTATCTAAATAATAATATAATATTTTATATTTAGGTACTATACGTTAACCGATAGTATAGTGGTGTGGTAGTAAGTCAGTACCGCACGGTATAATGAATTTTTAAATATATTATTAAATACAAAAAATGATATACGTACCTATGGTATACATATTTTGTAGATAGGATGTATAAATGCACACAAGAATACTGTATTGAATTATAATATATACAAAGCCAATATGCATACAGACTACAGAGTGATTAGTTATTGATGTACAGAGTGATTCACTGAGTATGATCACCCCCATTTTTTTCAAATTTTGAAGTGGGTGTATAATTATAAAGACCAATGACCACATTTTCGTCGTTTAAATAGTGTTTGGTGGCGATAATTTTTTTTTTTTTTAATAAGAACCAATTTTTTTATACTGTAAATTATGAAGCAAATGATTTCTTTGAAAATGTTAATTTACTTATCTGAATTAAATTGTTTAAGAAGAATTAAAAAAAATCTTCACGCTTATAAAAAAAGACGTCATTATATGCATTTTTGATATTTTTTTTAATTATTGTAAAAAGATTTTATGAGAAACATTATATTACTTTTTCAAGTCTTTATACTAACAAACAAACATTTTATCATAAATACATACATCGAAATAAGTTTAAAAAGTTGACAATTTTAAATTTCTTTTAATAGCGCAAAAGCTCCAAAATATTTTGAAAATTATATCATGTCTAGAAATTTCTAATACAATGTATATTTGATGAAAACGTCAAATAACTATTCATTGTTAAATTATCTACAATAAAATACAAAATCAAAATGTAATCAAAAACTGGTATTCCCGTTTATTTATAATTTTTTACTTTTAACACCCAATGTAAATACCAATTAGATTCAAATTTTTACTAGAAACCACCTTCAAAGTTCACGATTGAAGTATTTTTACTGCTTTAAAGGGTAAAGAGTGATGATGGTCTAAAAAAAATAAACATCATTGTAAAACAAATATATTCATCACAACTTTAAGAATTTCTCAAGTACTACAATTTGTTGATATGCTATCAGTTTTAAAGAATACCATTTATTTTTTTTTTAAATTTAAGTTTAAAAATAGATCTTTTATCAGACTGAAAACTTGTGTAGTCCAACTGTGCCACACATTCACGCTTATACGTATTCACGTCGCAATCATCAACGGTTTGCGAAAATGTAATTTAATTAGCTGCAATCGCATATTTTTTGATAATAAAATAATAACTGCAATACATTTTCATAATTTATTATATCCAACGCCGCGGTCGCGGCGCAGAGCTAAGTAAAAAAAGAAAGAAACTAGCGCGCGACGACGGTGTATATTACACGAGAGAACCAACTTGTATTTAACCAATGTTATTTTACAAAAATCATGTCGACCACCCTGTAGCTTAAACTAATGAACCAATTGACTTGAAAAGTTCACAAATAGCTCAGTTTGGTGTGTAGATGATTCTGTGAACATTTAAAGTTTATCGGAGTATTACAGCCTTAGTTACATGCTAAAGTATTAACATAATAATTAAGCAAAACGCTATTTTTTTCATCAATTCCACAATGTATATGTTCCGCGGCGTTGGATGTTTGTGCTTGCCGCCCATTTTTCCCCTTCCACTCGTCGGTTGAAATCACTCGTTGCGTAATCCGTCGTCACGGCGCTGAACAAACTAGCAAGCTCAAACTACTGCAATTAAGGAATATAACAATTTAAGACATAAATATCGATCAGACTTACCTAATATACAAATAAACTATACTAAAAATACTCACATAAAAGACTGTATTCGGATAAAAAACATTACACCTGATATACAAACTTATAACCTACCTGGATCTGTTGAAGATGACTTAAATATACATATTCCAGGTTTTATAAATTCTGATGGAGTATCATGTTATGCAAATGCAGCGTTGCAAGTTATTTTTAACTGCCAACATATCATGAGCTCATTAATACAGCATAGAAATCATCAATCTCAATTACAAAATTTGGCTTATTCTTATATTTCACAAGGAAATAATCTTAATTCGTTACTTTTACGTAGGTCACTTGGTCATCCTTTCGCAGAAAATCAGCAGCAAGATGTTGCTGAGTTTATAAGTTCACTAATTCAAGCTAATGAACCATTGCAGGATAATTTAATACATGACCTTAAAACTATATTAACATGTTCAAATTGTTCGTTGAGCAGGACACAAATTACTGCAAATTATATCGTCCAACTTACTGCTCCTACCGACAAGTCTAAAGTGACATTGAAATCTATGTTTGAAATAATTTCAGAACAAGTTCTGATAGATAATATTCTGTGTGAAAATTGTCATACATATTACCCTCATACACAAACATCACACATATTAAATGACAACAAATATATATTTTTACAAATACAGCTATGGTCAAATTCAACCACAAAAATCACCGACTTAGTCATGAATGGATTACCAAATGAAAAAATAAATATTGATGGCAGCATGTATAAACTACACTCGGTGATTTGCCACCATGGTAATTCAATGACATCAGCTCATTATACATGCATTATCCGATTTCATAATAAATGGGTTAGATGCAATGATTCTAATATTTATTACGACCGGTGGCCACATGGTGCTAAAGACGTATATATAATCATTCTCCAGCAATAATTAAAACTTAAATTATATAATAATATACCTCCCCTCTCCCAAACAAATACATTTCATCACCGCTTGAAAAGAATTACATATATCTAAAATTGTAATTAAAAAAATGAGTGATATCTCATCAAAAACACTCCGTGTAAAAACATCGCTAAGTAAAAATAAGCACTTAAATTACAAAAGTTGTGATATCAAAAATTGGCTAAGTAATTTCATAAATTCATTAATATAGAAGTATTTATAACTGTATTTATTGTACCTTGTGAATTTATTCAGTGCAAATAATTTTACTTAGCTTGGCGGTTACTAGAAGAATGTATTTAAATATTTGTATTGTTCTATAGTTTAACTATAGTTAGCGCAGTTACTATTATTTATGTCTCTATAACTAAGAACCCAAATGTCTCGATTTCTACATAAATATTTGCATCAATCGCATCATTTTGCATATTTTTACTATAGTTAAACTATAGAACAATACAAATATTTAAATACATTCTTCTAGTAACCGCCAAGCTAAGTAAAATTATTTGCACTGAATAAATTCACAAGGTACAATAAATACAAACAGTTATAAATACTTCTATATTAATGAATTTATGAAATTACTTAGCCAATTTTTGATATCACAACTTTTGTAATTTAAGTGCTTATTTTTACTTAGCGATGTTTTTACACGGAGTGTTTTTGATGAGATTATTACTTACGTGAAACAATCATTATAACAGCGCAATGTAACATTTTGAAATCGGTGTATAATCGCATCTTGCCAGTGTCGCGTAAGTTTAATAATCGCAAGTTTGTTTGTGCTTTGCGAAATACTTTACGTGCGCTATTAATAGTGCTATACGCGAATGTACCTTTCAAATGAATGCATTTCGGGATATTAGTGTAATCAGGGCCGTCGTTAAGGGTAGGCAGTGCTGGCATTTGCCTAGGGCCTCGCGCTTGTAGGGGCCTCGCAATTCGCACTTAATTTTGATACCAAAATATTGTTCAAAATTATTACATTTTTTAGTTTTGTATTGATATTATTTGTTTAATCGAATGATTAGGTATACAATGTACATTCGTATTTTGTATGGTGACAAATATTATGCTGTTGAGTTTTAATTTATATTGGGTATTTTAGTTAAATTTGGTGCAGTACCGCCAGTACCTAAACATTATTTTTAGTATATTATTGTCGTTGTAGACGTCTTGTAGCCCATATTCTTACCAGTGGCACGTCAAGTATCAAGATAGCATAATAATATTATCGCTATTAATGACTAACCAGTACGGCAATACCCTGTGCTGTACGCTTGTAGATATTAATAGCTATTAGCTTTATACATATATATATTTATATTTGTTTAATATAGTATAAATAGTATAATATAATATTAAGTCAATAGAATTCGACGAGTTGTTTTACATTTCTATTTTGTCAGTCGCGACAAATGGGTCCAGACTCATTATGTAAGTACATATTATTATTTGTATAACCGACGATAATTAATATAGGTAGTTAAGCAACGTGTAGTTATTAAAATGTAATGTTTTTAAATGTATTATACATTATAATGTTCTATTTGAAATTTACCACTTTAATTAAATTTTTTGTTAAATAAATTTGTTTTTTTCTTTTAAATCTATAGATACATAAAAGAAAATGTCCTGACTGACTGACTGACTTAACATACCTAATCAACTTTGCGTAACTACCTGTAGGATTTAATTGTACAGGTATATTAGGTATAATCATAGGCGTGCACAGGATTTTGTGTCGGGTACAGCATACATTTTTAAACGGCCCTAATGAACAATAAGTAGCCCACTTATTTCCTTAATATAGCCCCCCTATATATTTGATTACTCAATGCTGATTATAAGTTAATAACTATATAATTATGAACGAGAACGATATTCCATTTTTGTATCGCTGCACTGGTTCAATGGTTAATGCGCTATTGTCATTGTTGTTGTGTCTGTGTCTGTAATCTAGTGTGTACGTCTAATTTCTCAAATATTACCCATCTATTTTTAGACTTGTCGTATTGATAAAATAGTATTATTATTTTTCATTTGAATAACACAGATTACTGAACATATTTTATAATTATAAACTCAATATGTTTAAAATTATTCATTCTATGTATAATGTATACCTTTCAAATAAATATATACCAGCCCACTAAATCCAAAATAAATTTTGTCAGGTGCAGCGAAAGCCAGCATTCGCTGCACCCGTGCCCACGCCTATGGGTATAATTATTACATATTTTTGGTCATATAGACGTAGGCAAGTCAGAGGGCTTTATGTTCCCTAAATCTTAAACGTTATCCACGCTTTTGATTTTCGTAGTATTATTACTATTATTGATGGGAAATCTGAATGGTTTTATTCTACAATAAATTATGGAGCCTCGCATTTCACAATTTAGATATTGCCCAAGGTCTCGCAAATCGTAACGACGGCCTTGAGTGTAATTTGACGGTTTGAGTTGATTTTGAATCGACAGCTGAACATGTTAGACTGAACTGTAGCGGGCCTATTAGTCGTAATTTTTGGTCGGATACATACCGTGGAGGTGGTTATGGTGTGCAGAGGACGGGTTTTGGAGTCGGGCCGAGGGAAGAATTTATTATAAGATTGAGGAAATGATTTGACTTTGAGTGTGTGAAACATGCCGAAGGGGTGAAGTGTTGAGTCAAATGGGAATGATCAGTGATGATGGTGGCGTGCAGTCTTTCGTTCTGTAACATATGAGCGGTCGCTGAGAGGGTCATGTAGTACAGTACTACTGTAGTCACTCGTTGAACAGATAGATAAAATTCACAACTGTGAACGTCACGGCCAACCATGTGAATGGCTGTTTTATCGGTCGATGGGTAGTGTATGTGCAGATTTTACTGTCTGGCGATATGATTGTGACAAGATTTGCGCCTATTAACTGCTGGATAGGCAACTACACGAACTATTCGTCATACACGCCTGACTTGACGTGGATCGGCTACCTTATACGCACAACAACGATGCAGAGTACAAAGAGAACAAGATGAACAGAATAATACCAATTATTTATGGAGATAAATAATGTGGTTTATAATTTTGATTTATAATCCTGTGGTCGATCCTGTCTGGTGCAATGATCACAAGATACAAATACAATGATTGGGAGGATTCGACCTGGCTGTGTTTTCTACCAAAATAAACCTATCTTTTACAAATTTTACTAACTGTCCTAGTGATCGGGAAAAAAAAATCCGAAAACATGTTTGAATTAGTTATGAAGATATCTTGAAAACAATTTTTCCATTTTTTTGAAAAATAATAAAAATAATACATATACCTACAATTTTTTTTTTTTTTTTTTTTTATAATAATAAATGTTTTATTCAATCTGTTGCACAAGAAACAATAAGAATAATTGAGAATAGAGTAAAATAACAAGATAGATATAACAGAGCGTAGATGCCTCCCAGTGGAGATACTACATTGAAAAAAAAAAAAAAACATGAATTAAGATTTAGTTCAATTAGTTAGTAGGTTTCTACACCATTTTCGCTTTAGCCGTTTAGGAGGATTTCCGGGGATAGTCGGGGAAGAGATATCGTGCATGAGTGGGTTTCTATGATTTAAAAGACGATTGTGAAATCTTTTGTAGTATGTTTTGGCTACATCTGCAACAAAGGGTATGGAGAGGTCGTGATGGAGTGTGTGGTTTGAAACGTAATATGGTGCTTTAGTGATTTGTCTTAGGGTTTTAGATTGATAGGCTTGTATTCTATTGATGTTAGTAGTCTTAGCTGATCCCCAAAGCTGACCACCATAGCCCATATTGGTTTAAGTAACATTTTATATATAAGGAGCTTGTTATTCAGGTGGATATGCTTGGATGTCATTAGGTGTCTTAGTTGGCGGTTGCGATCGTTGAGCGTTAAACGTTTGGAGCGTATATGAGGCGCCCATGTGAGCCGGCGGTCTAGGGTTAGGCCAAGGTATTTAACGTTTTGGGCGTAGGGTAGAGGTTGATTATTGAGGAGTAGTTGTGGACAGTCTCTGGGACGTAGTGTAAAGGTGGAGTGAAGTGATTTCGTTTGGTTTAATTTTAGGCCCCATTCTGTGTACCACGAGGCTAGTAGGATAAGGTGGGTTTGCATAAAGGAGGCAGCTATGTCTGGGTCAGAGTGGCATGCAAGTATCGCTTTGTCGTCCGCAAAGTCAGCTACTATTGTATTTAGAGTAGTGAGTTGATCCGCGGTGTAGATGTTAAAAAGGAGTGGTGCAATAACTGCACCTTGCGGGACACCAGCTTCTATTTTAGAAATATTTGAAAAAATTGTTCCTGAGCGCACAGAGAATTGACGATCGCTAAGATATGATTTTATAAGTAGATACAAGTATGGAGGGAAAAGTGCTTTAATTTTGTGCAGGAGTCCTTGGTGCCAGACTCGATCGAATGCTTGCTCAACGTCTAGGAACACTCCTGTGCATATGAGCTTTTTTTCAAGAGAAAAAGAGATCTTGTCTACAAGACGGTGGATCTGATGTATTGTGGAATGATTGTGCCTAAATCCAAATTAAGTATTGGGAAGGTTTTTTTTCTATGATTGGTAGGATGCGTTTTAAAATCAGTTTTTCGAAGATTTTTGAAGAAATCTTGGTTGCTCGAGTCCGGCTCAAGATCAACAAAGAACAAAGGAAGAGGGTTTTTAGTTAGATAGTGCCTAATGTTTGTGACTTGTCTCGTCGTGAAACCGATTTCCTCAATTGCTGCGGAGATTTCAGATACTGAGGTAGTGGGGTGGAGGTTCCTTATAATAATTCTGTATGGTTTTTCAGATTGAAGCTGGTAAGTGTGGAACTCTGCATTGTTTTCCTTTAAGAAATGGATTAGAGTTCTGTAGTCTGCAGGTTTTTCCGTTTGGATTTTTAGGTGGGTGGATGAAGATTTGCATACAAAATTGTTACGTCCAATAGGTTTATGAGTTCGGTGAGTACATCTGTGAAATTCTCTACTCCCTTAATAAATATGAGTGGCGACAATATTTCCTTCGTGAGTGTGTATGTAGTAGTATCCGTGGGTTCCTGGCTGGATGATTGGTGTACGTCGTTGTTCTCACCATTATCGTCAAGGTCGGCGAGTATATTAAAGCGATTATTAAATAATTTTTGTTTTTTTTTAGAAACATTTTGCACTGTAGGTGTTGTAGGCGAGGTGGGAAGTGATCTTTTGGACTCGGTTGATGTTGAATTTCTAGGGTTTCCAGATATAATTTGGTTATTTTTGATTTTAATTGGTGTAACAGTTTTATCTGGCTTTGTGCGTGTGTCGGTCGGCATTGTGCTAACCGAACCATTTAATTAGAGTCCAAAGGTCACCGTGGTGACGGTGCTTTGGAGGTGGGTGATAAGAGTTAAATTGGTAAGAGTGAATTCTTGTAAGGTGTGCGGCGTATTTATTTATGTAATTAATTTTATTACCAAATTCAGATTTGCGACGCTCCTTTTTTGTTTTCGCGATGTGAGGACTGGCTTGATGGAAAGTTGGCACTTTACGGAGCTGGCACGTTTTTTTTTTGAAGAAAAGAAACTAGATATACATTGTTAAATAGTGGAGCACGAATATAACAACGGCGCGCGATGTTTCATTATCAACGGTTGAGACTGAACTCATATACCTACATAAATATATAAATTGTACAAAAAATCTGTAAAAAAAATATTTACAATTTTCATAGTAATGTAGATCTATTTTTTAGTCTTGTAAATCGATCTTTAATTGTTTGGACGTTCACTTCAATATCTCTGTGAATATTTAATAAAGCCAAACCAGTTAATCGTTCCTCACCCATCTTTGTTCTTAACCAAGTTTTTAATCTAACAAAACAAAGCAATATGTAACAACGTAAAAGTAAAAGCGAATGTAAGCAATTAATTAATTTATTACATATTATATAAATAAATTAATAATACATATGTATAGTTATTAATTTAAGTAGTGAATATTTTATGAATAATAAGTAATTAATTTAAATTAATTAATTACATTAATTATTTTATTTAATTAATTTATTACATATTATATAAATAAATTAATAATACATATGTATAGTTATTAATTTAAGTAGTGAATATTTTATGAATAATAAGTAATAAGAATAATTAAATAAAGGTTTAATAACTATCTTAGTAAATAACATAGAATAACTGAAGAATATTAAAGCAGTGGTTTATAGTCTGAATTAAAGTCTACTAATAATAAGCATTAGGGAAATTTAACAAAAAATAAATAGCTAAAATATATACAATGATGTAATTTACCTGTAAAAAGTGGAAAAGCTGCGTTCAGTAGTTGCTACACTAATTAATAAAGAAGCAAGAATGTGAGGCAAAAAACTAATATTAGGATAAATTGCTTCTAAAATATTTGATGATAGACCATTACCTAAATTAATATAAAAATAAAATATAAAGGATAAATAGAACGATTTATTTAAATGAATCATCTTTGGAATGGATATGTTACGGGTGAAGTACAAAAACGGTTAGTGTACATATTACCCGGGTAATGTGAACCTCATCCATACGAACAGCGTAATGTATACATTATCCACCTTAAATATGTAGTATCCAATCAATTTATACATTATCCGGTGTGCTGTGGATAATGTATTCGTATAACTATAATCGTAAACTTATAACGTCGGTACAACATGACCAACGCATCAAACACTTAAAATGGTACAGATTATACTGAGTCTTTCTAGTAGCAAAAACCAAATTATACCAATTCAAAAAAAAATTATTTATTATTATTACTATTAAACTATAAATTATATATTTGAACAATTTTACTATTTACTTAATTAAAATTTAAAAGCGAAATACAATTATTTATTAGAATAATTTGAGTTTGGATGACATTTAGAATTACAAAGTATTCCCCCCCGGATTTGCATTTACATTTATTTGTTAAGCATTTAGTTATACATAAACACTTCTTAAAACCTTGACCACCGGAAAAAGATTGTTCATTAGCTATTTCACGCAAAGATTTTTTTGTGGCTAAAACTTCTAAAATATCTATTAATGGTTCAAAATAAAGTAAATTGATTTCTGGAATAAAGTTGATGAAGAGTGCCATTTTTATTGGCGATTTCGTAATATTGATTATCACTTATAGACACAACCGCAAAGAGTACATTCTGTAGATCACCCTTACTTCTGTCTACTTCTGGTAGTTTGACTCGAACTGTGTCGCCAACATTGCATGGTGGGAATTTGTTAATGGATCTGAACTTCATTTTTTTTTGCTTGTCGCTCAAGCGATAATTTTGAATTCCTTCTCTCATTTTCTATGGTGTTCTGAAACATTTTTAATAAAAATAAATAACATTTTTTCCTAAATAAAACTTGTTTTGTAATAATTACTTTTTTATCACATAAACCACAGATAGATGTTTGTTCATTACCAAGAGTACAGCTACACGATTCACAGCAACTAAATACAGTACTGTCCTGTTAAGAAAAAAAGTAGAAGTGATTAAATTTGGTATAACGACTATATATTGCCAACAATTTACCTCTTTATCGGAAACACTATGATTGTCTCTTTGTTCATAGTCTGACATGACACTTTGCAATATTTCTTCCAATTCTTGTTCAGTGGTTAATTTTTCCACTGTTTCAGCTGGTAGTAAAGATGATAACAAACCCGTATAATATTATAATATGATATATTTTCTGAAAATCTGCCGCCCCTCAAATCACCTTAAAATTGCCCCCCCCCCTTGCCCTCCGTTAAATGCGGTTCTGTTTCAAACATTAAATAAACCTTTGTATACATTGCTATATCGACTGTAATTTGTGTTAGTTTATGAACGCAGATCATAAGTTTCTAGGACCTGTAAAATATAACTTAGAAAACTTTATTTATATCGGTCCAATAGCCCGGTTTTCAAGACCGGTTCGTGTAGTGAGAATAGCTAACCAATTACTCTTTAACTGGATAGGATTAGGTATAAATATCGATAGTCACTTTGTTTTAAACGACGAAGGAGGCTAGTTGCAATTTGGTAGAAGCGCCGGGCAAATTTAGTCCCCAAAAACGTTCATAATTACTATAGCATAATAGTCGATTGTGGTTTCAAAAATAGTTTACTTCTGTGTTTGTTTAATCATAATATTTTAATTTAAATTTTATTTATCTATAAATTCATTAATTTTTTTTTATTAATACGAGTAATATCAATTACATTTAATATAAACAATATTAATTATATATAAAAATAAAATAAACATTGTTATTTTAGCAAATGTTTAAATACTATTTGAAAAGAGTGAGTAATAATCAAACTGTTCATATTTCTCAACGTACTTGGTTAGTTTTGAACTTATATAAGACAATAGATGTCTGCAATATAATGCCAAACGAATGTATATCATACCTCGAAACAGTTAAGTATTCAGAAATCGCTGAAGCCTTCTCTAATAGTAGGAATATAAAATTACCCAGCGGTGTTAAAAAAATCACTGAACTAAATTTTGGAATTCTTTATTCATTAAAACTTCCAAATAAACTTACAAGAAAAGATTTTACGTAAAATTCCATAGAGGAAAAAATTGAATTACTTTCTGTACCTAAATCCCTATATCTTTACCATATTTTATCTAAAGACGATCTAATACATATTTTAGGATTATTCAATGCCCAATTTTCAACAAATAGTAAAATTGTAGAATTACGACTTTTATGAAGATCTATTTTTAACAAAAATCAAATTGAGGACAGCAACGATAGTGATCCAGAATTTTTAGCTAAACCTTTAATTTTGAAAAGAGATCACCTATTGTAACGCGTTCAAATGATCCGGCCATAAATTTAGTAGAATCAATAAATATAAATACGAATATAGAAACTTCCAATATGTCAAAACCAATTTTCTTTAAACCCAAAATTTATAATGGTGAACCAGATGAATGTGTTAATGAATTTATCGAAAAAATAATTCAATATCTGTGGCTAATGAGTGATCTGATGATAAAAAAACTATATATCTTTCTATTTACCTTAAAAAAAAAAGGCAAAAGCATTTTATCAAAATTTTATCATAAAAAATCCTACACCAAAATGGAGTCAATTAGAACTAGCACTTAAGGAACATTTTATTTCGCCAGAAAGGGCCATAATGCTTAAAGCAAAGTTAACAAATCGAAAATTAAAATTAACTGAAACAGTTTCGCAGTTTTTAGTAGATTTTCAATTACTGGTACATTAAGTAAATCCAAATATGACAGAATCGGAGAAAATCGATCTAATATTGGAAGTTCTTACTCCCAATTTTTATAACTCAGTTGCACTAATAAATAATAATACGCTTTCTGAATTGCAAAATAATTTGCATAAGGTAGAATCCGCGAAAGTGACGGTTAACAAACGTAATACAAATAGTACTCATCATTTTGATGCTCTTAAAGTAGAAATAGAAGTTTTAAATAAAAAACTAGTCGAACAAAATGCTTTTGTCGCCAATCAACTATCATCTTATAATAATAATAATGATTATATGAATAATAATCCAAATAGTTACAAAAAATATAATAATAATGATAGATTTAGAAATTATAACGTTAATGAAAAAAGACACTTAAATGATAGAAATGATTTTAAAAATAATAAGTTAAATAGAAATAATTACTGCCAGCTAAATTCAAATTTCAATAATGGACAAAATGTCAATGGTAAAAATATTATGGGTAATCAAAATCGTAACATTGGTTTTGGAAGTAACAATAATTTCAATCAACCACACACCAACAAATATATAAGCTATCTAAATGGAAATAAAAATACATTTAATAATCCACGATATCAAAATTATGATAATAACTTTAATAATTTAAATTAACATTTTAAACCAGAAAATAAAGTGAATATTCCTAGCCAATTAAATCACACAAATCAAGGTTACTATAGTAAATAATATAATGATTCTTCAAATAAAAATCAGTTTAATAATCATAAAAACTCGTAAGTCATGAGGTCGATGTAAGGCCACCTCAGGTCAATTTTATAGAAAATCCTAACTCTGATATACTAAAAAATTCAAATAAAATAAATGCCGAACGAATTAATAGTTTTACTAAAAATGTTAATGAAATATCTATTCCAGGTGTTAGACTTGAATTAGTGGGACATATAAATAATATAGAAATATCTTTTATATTAGATTCTGGTGTAACAATTTCTGTAATTAATAGTAAACAAATAATTAAATTAAGAAATTCCTTAATTGAAACAAAAAATATTAAAGTACATACAGCTAATGGCTCAATTTTAAAAGTAATAGGTAAAATGAATATTGATATAACGTTTGAAAATTTGATTTTCCCAACACAATTTGTTTTAGTTTCAAATCTTACAGTGTCAGCATTACTTGGTACAGACTTTTTAAGTAAATATAGAGTACAATTAGATTTTTTTAATAAAAAAATAATTATGTACAAAAATATAAATAATAAAATCCCATTCATGTTTAAACCGAAGTGTAATATTTTAAGTGGTTGTGCAATTGTTAAAGATAGTTTTAATCAAAATAAACTATTTATAGAAACTCACGAAAATAAAATCGAAGTAGATACTTATAATAACAGTAAAAATAATATAAATTTAAAAGAGCAAAATAAAAATATTAAATTATTGGAAAAATTAGCTGAACAAATTAACGATCCTGATAAAGATTTTCCCATTCGACATAATGAAAAGTCTAAAATGAATAAACTTGAAATAAATAATATAACTCATTATGAAACAAAACAATATATTAATGATGACAAAAGAAATAACTCATATGACTCATTAAATAAATCAATAACCTTTTTAGCTTCAAAGTTTATTAAACTAGAAAATCTACCAACAGACGGAAATTGTGGTATACAGGCATTAGTTAAAATTTTAAATAATGAACAAATAAATGTAAATTTTAAACAAATTATTGATATTTTAAAATTAACAAAATATAAAACTCCAATATGGTTAGAAATCGAGGATTTAGCGGCAGTCGTAAATCATTATAATTTAAATTTGATAGTAATGCAGAAAATACTGTTGAACGATAGTAAATCTACCACATTGGTATATTATAAACCTTTTTTTTTTTTTAGATGAAACTGAGGTATGGGATGGTATTGACCTTTCGGTTATTTCACCCCCATACCTCATCATTTATTATATAATAATATTACAACGAGAAATGGTCATTTTCAGGGACAATCCCCCTAATTGTGACCTTACAGTGACGGTTTTATACAATATTGAGGGGCTCTATCCCCTCTAATTTAGCTCTCGACTTACACTACATTTCTAGTCTAACTGGTTTGTTAATCTATGGTATGGTCTGTCTTCTTTTTGGTTCAGAGGGTCGGCCTTCTTTGCTGGCTCTCTTGTCTCGATGTTTGAAGGCTTACTCTTCTGGGCTATTGCTGACCGATATGCCGTGCATTTGCTGCTGCCCGGGTAGTGATCCGTTTGCTTGTTGCGATCCATGCAGGCTACGCATTTCGGTGCTGAGTTGTAGTCGGCTGCTTTGTGACTTTCACTGCTGCAGCTGCTACAAGCTTTACTACGGTCCGAACCATTGCATGTGTGTCTGGTGTGTCCATACCCAAGGCATTTGAAGCATCTTGTAGTGGTGATTTTCATTTTCACTCTAGCGTAGATCCAACTGATCTTTATGCGCCCCTTCCTAACTAGATTTAGAGCGTCCATGCTCTTCAACCTGACGGTGGCTCTTTGGGTACCCGCGTGTGCTGGTCGGATGCTTTTTACCCTGATAGATGGGTCATCCGTATCTAGTTCTAAAAGGTTTTTGATACAGGATGCGACTTTTCGGTGTCCTTTGTGACACCGTTGAGGTCCTGAATGTCCACGTCGTCGTAGCTAACGAGTCCCCCTATGGCTGCACGGCTACCTAGTTTGTATTCTAACGCCTCGACTAGTTCTTGCCTCTTTTTATCCTCTGGTTTGAGTCTAATTAATATTTCCCCGTTTCTACTCTCCGTGATAGAGGCCACTTGAGATCCTATGGTGTCAATGTCTATTTCCTGCTTGATAGTCTGAAGGATATCCAAGTAGGTTTCCCCGTTTTCGGGTTTTATTGCAATAGAGTCCAAGTGCGGTCTTCTGGATCTAGCGGAGTTCTCTCCCTTTGGTGTCCCCGTGCCCCTGCCTTTTGTTTTGGTTTTACTCACCTTTGTCCAGGCTTGGGTTTGTTGCCCCTGAAAGAGAGACCCCGTCGCAGCGTCTGGCGTGCTGTGGGCGATGTCTCGATAAGCCTCTGCTTGCGCTCTTGTTTTTGATGCGTATGTAGGTCTGGACGTGATCTGGGTGTTCTTCAGCATGTTGATGTTTTCTTGTTGTTTACTGATGCAGGTCTTGAGTTCTTCGCAGACCATCAGGATTGCTTCCTGCGTCGCGTGACCCATCACATTTTGGTCATTTGTGGCTGCTCTGATGACCGCCTTCTCTGTTTCATAGACTGCACCGTGGACTCCGTTTGTGACTGATCGTAGGGCTTCCGCTGTTCCGATGACCTGATCGATGGCATTTATGACCGTTTGGGATTTCGTCTTCTCTTTGGCTAGATTTGGATGGTCTGTATTCACTGGTAGAGAGGTTAGGGCCTTATTTTGCTGCTTGATCATGCTCTTGAGGTTTGCTATAGCCGTGTACAAATATGAATCTTTTTCCTTTAGGCTGCTCGAGGATGCGAGTTTAGCTTGGAGCGTGCCCGCATGTGTCGCGACTGTCTCAGCACTAGTAGTTGATGGAGATACAGGGGCCTGGCTGGCCACCCCCGGTCTCTCACGGTTATTTAGTGATGACCGAAATTGCTTTTAGCCCGGATCCACCCACAACTGCCGGTACCTGGGGGTCCGACTCCCCTAGTGCTGTAGGTAAATTTCTGTTTGCAACTTTCATTTGCAGTTTTTGTAAGGGTGACTCTCCCTTGCGTTTTTACCCTACCGCCAGGGGGTTTTACAGATTTCCTTTTGGATCCGTTTTCTGTTGTTAGAAGGTGGATCAGACCTTCCGACTCCAACCATTTAAGGTAAAAGCCGGAGCTATGGGTGGAACCTTTTAGCACCGACCACGTGAATGGCCCATGAGCCCCCCCCCGCCACGACAAGGCGAGTTCAGTCGGGGGGGGGGGATATTATAAACCTGGGAGAAAATGTGTGCGTATTTTTTATAATTTTAATTACTGGACGCCGGGTGTCCTCTCAAATAAAAATAATACTGTTGTTATAAACTCAATTGTAATCTATGATTTCCCATCACTGAAATCACGACACAGAATTTTACATTCTCGATATAAATGTAATGACAGATCAGGTGGTGAGAATTTTTTTAATCTAATGAAAATGCTGATATTATACATAATTACCGACCGACAATGAATACAAAAAGACTTGACAATATATATCCATACATAATAACGTGTGATAATTTTGATATCATCCCAGACTTAGCAACTTAGTAAAAAGGCAAATTATTACAATTATTAAATAAATATAAAAATATTTTTTAGCAATCTAAATGGGATCTAGGTGAAGTAGACACGGAGCCTATAGAAATAAAATTGTTTGATAACACTCCAATAAATTTACGAAATTTCAAATTGAGTCTTTCGGAAATATACGAAATCGAAAAACAAACGAAAGAATTATTAGAAGCAGGTATAATTAAACATTCATTAATTCCCTATTCTTCGTCAATTTTTTTAGTACCAAAGGGCCAACCACAAGGCATAAAAAACAAAACAGCTTCACAATATAGAATGGTCTTAAATTACAAACACATAAATGAAAAAACCCACAAAGAATTATTTTCTTTACCTATTATACAAAATATTTATGATTCACTTACAGGTAATAAATATTTTTCTTGTTTAGATGCAATGTCAGGCTTTCATCAATTAAAATTAAATGAAAATTCTAAAGAAATTACAAGTTTTTCTATATCTACAGGTCATTATCAGTTTACTTAATTACCTTTTGGCTTAATAAATGCACCTCAAAAATTTCAAAAAGTTATCAATAAAATAATGGCAGGATGAACCTATAGAATTAATTGTTGCTATTTGGATGATTGTGTGTGTTTCGGTAAAACTTTCGAGGAACATCTCAATGCACTTGAAATAAAATTTGAACGACTGTTAAAATATAAATTAAAATTGAAAATTTGAAATGTAAATTCAAAATCAATTTCATGTTGTTACTTTTAGTATTAGAATGGATTTACCTATTAATTATTATCGAACTTTAAGTTAAGAACATTATCTGTGTTGCTATTTTGGCTTCTTTTCAATATTTTAATTTAAGCAATTTTAAATTATAATATCTTACATGCTTATAACTTCCATACAAATTAAAATATTGAAAAAAAGGCCAATATAGCGACATAGGTAATATTCTTAAATTAAAGTAGTTTGATGATAAGTAAATTCACTCTAATACTAAAATTAATAACACAAAATTGGTTCTGCTTTATGTAAATTTGATGTTGTGTACGAGTTAGAGAGAGAAAACAAATAGTGCATTGACATCCTCTTAAATAATATAATAAACTTTAAACCTATTTTTATTATTTCAATTATTCCTAAATTATTTGAATCTATTGTATCTGAAAACATTTATCCAGTACATGTACTGCTATTAAATGACTATCAACATGGTTTTTTGAAAGAAAAATCAACAGTGGCAATTTTTTTAATTTTTCTAAAATATGTATTAAATGCATTTACATTAAGCTATCAAGTAAATATAATTTTTACAGATTAAAAGGCATTTGACAAATTAAGTCACCATATTCTCTCGAATAAACTGCATTCTATTGGTATACATGACCCATTTTTGTTTGGTTTACTTCATACATAAGAAACAGAAAGCATTAGAAAATATTTTCATGCCAGAGGTTTAAAACAAGTTAAATCATTGTATTAAATATGTATTAAATCATATAATTACTATTTCGCTATATTTATTACACTATTAAAGAAGTCCAATGTTTAAACAAATTAGCAGAAAATAATGATAAAGTATCCATATTATGTTCAAATTGGTTAAAAATAGTTGAACTTATGTATAACTTTAAAAAGTTATAAAAATATAATGTCATAAATATACAATTTTTTTTTTTCGAAAAAAACAATCTAATTTTACAATGCGCACAATAAATTTATATATAAGATTTGCAGAGTTTAAATGTAATCGAATAATTGAAATAATACCCTCCTTTATAGTATTTAATATACAGATTTATGTAAATATCAATATAGGTTACCTAGTAATTTTTAATAAAATTTGTAATACTTTAAGTAATTTTCTATAAGTAATATTATTTATTTATATTTTTTATCCAAGCTTATAGGCCACAATGTCTTCCAATGGCATTATACATACAAGCTAGTTAATATTTCACTTACAGGTGTAATACCATGCCAACATTTAATATAATATGCCTAATTCACCTCTGTATAATACTGTGTACAGTTATGGAATTTAGCCTTTAAATAGTTTTAGACTTTTGAAACAGTCCCTTTCTTTACCCCATGCATTAATATTTTTTATTTAATATGATTTTTTTGTTCAAAACCTATGACCTTGATTAACGTAATGATGTCATGGTTGGTCTAGTAACGAGGTATCATGCAGCTTGGTACTAGGTAAGTGCTCCTCTTAGCTAGAGCCTAGAAGGTGTGATGTAGGCTCCAAAAAAGGCTAAAATGTCACAAATTATATTAAATTTAAAGTTGCATTTATTTCTCTAATAAATAAAAAATCAATGTAAATTAAGTGTTAAAATTAGTTATTCACAACAAAAATTATATAACGGAACTTAAACTTAATTAATTATATAATAATATTGTCTTTAATTTCCTAAATGTATTTATGCTTATATATTATATTCAAAACTAGGCATTAAGAAGTTAAAAAGTTACTTTTATTTTCATAAGTAACTTCTAACTTAACGAGTTAATTTATTTATTTTTCCTAATATAAATTTCATAAATTTAAAATTATATTTTGGTTTTTAAAACTTATTTTTATACAAAAAAAAATATAATAATAATTGTCTGAAAAATCAAATACCATTATGTTATTTTATTCTGTTTTCTAAATAAATTCTAAATTGTAAACTGTCCCAAGTGTTTCGCATTATTTTTGTATTTGAGATTTCAATAGGTAATAAAATAGCATATTAAGTACTTAGTTTATAACGTAAAGGTTTAATATATATAATATATACTGTATAGTATTAAGTTGTTATAAGTAATAAATTATAATATTTTAGTTACTAATTCACAGAAAATCTGTTCATATAACATTATTATTAAACAGAAATGTTTTAAGACTATAGGGGTAATCATAGGGATTTTATTGAATTTTATAATTGATTCAAGTATGTAAGTACATACTGTAATTAATACAATTACATACATTTTTAAAAAATAGTAATATCTCTATTATATTATGTTATTTGTTAAGTTTTAATAAAAAAGTATAATTAATTTTATATAAAAAAAAGTAATTTATCTTTAACTAAATTCAGTTACTTTTTTCAAATTAACTTTTAACTTAACTTAAATTTTTCTATATTAACTTAACGAGTTAAAAAATTAGTTAACTTGCCCAGTTTTGATTATATTATATAAATATTCCCTGTATTATAATAATAAACATGGATCAATATTATTGCTAAAAGTAACAGTATATATTATGATTACAGTGATGGTATACTATTAACACATATATATTAATAATTAATAATACCTATGATCATATATTATATAGTAATACATAACGATGAGCAATGTTTTATTACATTTTAATATAATATAATTGATTCATATCACAAAAATGTCAGTATTATAAAAAAAATCACATGAAAAAGAGTGATGAAATGAAATTTGTTGAAGTATTAGTTACCTTACACAATTCATATTAAATGTATCTACATATTTTGTATTCAAAGGAAACTCCATTAATTTTTGATAAATTAAAATAAAAAATATTATATTATGTAATTCATATACATGAAAAATAATTCATTTTTGTAAAATGTGTATTTATGTTTATCACATACTATTTATAGTCATAAACTTTTTATATAAGAATACTATAGATTATATAAATTTCTTTCCGTCATTTTAAGTTTTTATAGTAATATTGCTTATCGTTTGATGATTAAAAAAAATTAATTAATGTTGTGAAAAACATGGAATCATTAAAAAATATAAAACTAATATATAAATTTAATAAGGCACAACTGCAACTGGTGGATTCTTGTGGTGCATTTTGTTGAATTTATGAACCATTTAAGATCTTTTATAATATTACATAAATTATTAATTCATTTAAACCTCTTCAATAAATTCAACTTGATTTATTGTATCAGGTAATTTTTGATTTCTTGTTTCCGGGAACAAGAAAGCTATTGTCCCAGCTATAGTTGACATGATTCCAAACAATAAGATTGGTACATATTGTCCAAAACAGGCACCCTGTGAAACAGTATTTAAATAATAATTTTATTATTCTAATGATATATAATATTATATCATTTAAGTGCGTTTTTCATTTCATTAAGTTTAGTTATCAAAACATTATCAAGTACACACCAAGAACGTCATTTGTGGAGCGAACATGACACCCATTCGACCAAACATGGAAACTATGCCAAACAATGACATACGCAATTCAGTGGGGAACATTTCTGCAGTGAACACATACATGTTGTTAAAAGCCATAGTAATTGCGTACTTGCTGCTTAAGAACAATAATAGTTTCATCCACAAATGATCTGTAAATAACACAATTTTGTGTATTTATATATACATAATGTGTTTTCAACAATTCTGAAATTATACATATTGCAATGTGTACAGTGATTTTTGTACACAATATTTTAATCTTCATGGTGTACCCACAATATTGCCGTACAAAGTAGATGGATTTTACTATTTGTAATATACAATTCATGATGTATACAACAAATAACAATCCCTGTACTAACTATTAATCACGAAATGTTAAATTACTTATTGTAAAAATTGTATTTTAACTGTTATACATGCAGTTTGATTCACGTAAAATAGTAGTAAAATAAGTCATATAAAAAACTACCTAAGAATATTTTTATTTTATGAAATAAGATATTTTAATTAGTCATTATATTACAATTTAACAAAAATAAATTTTTTTTAAAGCATCTTAATATTTTTATTCAAATTTTATTTTTAAAAATGTATTAAATATGGGGAATGCACCACCCAAGCTTTTCAATATATTACTCTTCACCTAATAGCCTCAGTCCCCTGATATGTAATTAATGCCTCTTACAATTTCCATAAAGACTTAAACATTGATGCTGTTGACCAAATTAGCAAAAATCTACTATAATAGGTTCACTCAAAACTTCAATCCTATCAAACTTTATAATCTTTCATCTACATCACCCTCTCATGATAATCCTTTATGTCACCTCGAAAACATTGGTGCCGTGTCTTAAATAATTGACTGGTACAAGTATCTATGGTTTCAATGGATGGCTTCCCTCATATTCTGTTTTTTTTCTATACGTAATTTATTATAACTACGTACAACATCATATTTAATTATTCTGTTAGAAATACAAATAGCAGATTTTTCCAAAAAAAAAAAATGTTTTACTACTTTTTTTATGTGAATTAAACTGTATGAACATAGGTAGTTAAAATACGATTTTCACAAACAATTATACTTTACAATTTGTACAATCTATATACTTATTTACACTTCTCAATATGTATAACAATTACTGTAAACATTGCGATATGCACAATTTTGGACTATGAAGTAACAATGACTAAATTACTAAATCACTACTAATAATGGTAATCTCATTTAAATTTTTAGATTCTGAGCAGAACAATGAATTTATTGATTTTACGATAATGAGTTTATTTTTTTTTCTTTATGTGTAGGTATATATTATATTTATGTAATTATAAAAATATTATTTATAAAAAATTATATTATAGTTATTTAAGCAATAAAAATTGCTTTAATCTTCAAATTTAAGGATGGTTTCTGATAACAGATTATATTTAGTTTCATATTTTGAGAGGTAAAAATTAAAAATAATATAGAGAATAAAAATTTTAGTTATTTTATTGTAATTTAAAAATATTTTTTTATGGGGATTTGAAACTAATATGTATATTATTATATTTTATACACACAAAGCCATCTTCATAACATTTAGATTAATTTTATGCTATTGCCTACTTATAGTTTTTACCATATTACTATAAATAGTAAAATAAATTATAATAATAATTAGTAACGATATATTTATATGATAATAGGTTGACAGACCTTATCATATGAGTCTCTGCTGTTTAGATTAATTTTTGGTAGTCAATGATTTATCACTGAATTCAAATTTAACACATTCATTACAGTGACCTACTCGAATTCTACTATACAGAAGAGCGGTTTTTTACTATGGTTAGCCTACTTCTCTCACATTTTTCTTATTAAGTTTATTACTTTATACTTTACTATAAAACATTTAATTATCTGGAAAAGATTATTAATGCAAATTGTATGAAAAAATCATGGGTAGCATGTCTACTGTGTTTACCTTGTATACTTATTCTTATGTCTATAAATGGTAAATTTCTTTTTTTTAAATCAATTTAATTGTTTAATTAAAATAAAAATATATTTGTTTATGTATTCAATTCAAAGAGAATTTTAAACTGGTATTATTTTTATTCAATAACTCTATTTAACGTAAAATCATTTTTAATTAATTTTGTCAAATATATAAGTTGATGATTTTTAAAATATGGTTGTGAACAATTTTATTTTTATTAACTCAAGTAGGTAGTTATTTAATTTCATTTTATATAAAAAATTATAAAATTGAAAATGTATTACACCTATCTACAATTAACTTTTTTTAACCAAATTACTTCATTTCAAAACATAATTTAAAACCAATTTGTTTATAAATAAATAAACAATAAACAGAGTATAACAGAAAAAACTGACTAATGAAATAACTTGTTTTAATCATTATTTTAACATTTTTTTATTTAAATTTTTTAATAAAAAAAAATAAAAAAAATTATATTTGACTAACAATTTTTTGAAAAAGTTCAAAATAGCTAATTTATAAAAAAAGTTGAACAGTAAAACTGTTTATTTAAGTTAAGTAGTTTATTTTTACAGTTTTTTAAATATTAATATTTTTTGGAGAAAATTAATTTGAAATGTAATAATATTTTTCAAAATATTATTGTTGGGAATTTTTAGACATGAGTAAAGCTTAAATTATTTATATGTAACTTTTATAATTTTTTTCATACGTTTAATTTTTATTAATTTTTCATTTTTATCTGTCAGGTTTTTTTGTTACACTATATTATACAATTTAAAATTAAACCACATTAATTAAAAAATAAACTTAAGTGCATAAATAAAATTAATTATTTGTTTATTATATTATATTTTGTTGAATTTATTTTTATACATTTTCGATGAGATAATATATTTACTTGACGCTTTGGTCCAGACGTATATATCACATTTTTTAATATGATAGATAACACGCATATTTAAAGTTAAGTGAAAAAAAATATTCAAAACTAAGACGGTATTATACTTTTATGCATTATTTTAGTTTTACAAATGCATAACATAAAAAATTATATGTTCTGAATAATCCATTTAACTCTGCAATGATTAACATTAGAGTGAATTAATCTGTTATCAAATTTAAAAGTAGGAATATTTTTTAATGAAACTCTTGAATCTTTTTAAGTTAGGATCATTTAAAAATTGTAAATTGTCTGTACGTTTTAAAATGCTCATAACTCACTTTTAAATTAAAATATATAAGATTCACTAGATAATATTTTTAATTGTAAATTTGGTAAAAGGGTAAATTCACTCTAATATTAATATTTACAGACTTATGGATTATTCAGAATATATATTTTGTTATGTTACGCATTTGTAAGACGAAGACAACGCATGTGGTTGTTGTGTCCTCTTGAGTGTTTGCTTACTAGTAGATATTAAGTTGACTATAATACATGCAATGCCACTCAAGAAGAATGAAAATGCTTGGGTCTTTCGTCTGGAAAAGTATTCCATGAAATACCACGATGTTAAAAATGCTGGTACTTCTACAACGTTTACAAGCATAAAGTTCAAGTATTTGTTACCGGACAACTCCACAGATGTTAACGAGAGGCCATAATAGACTAATGTAATTGTAATCCTGTAACCATAAAAATATATTAAGATATTTACTGACAACAAAAGGAGAAGATTGAAAGCATTAACTAATTTATAATTTATAATATATATATATATATATATATATATATATATATACATCAAATGAATATATTATATATCATCTAATTAGTGATAACTATACTAACCAGCAAAATGAACAGTTGATTAGACGTAGCAAAATCTTTTTCGAACTAAATATTTTTCTTATTAATTTAATACCAGATATTTGATTTTCATGCTGAAATGACACAGGAAAAAATATTACATGAATTAATTTATATTATATGATGGAGAATTATAATCTTTTATCTTCATTATAAATTATAATATTAAATCAATTATTAATACCGTGTCCGTTACGTTGTCATTGGCCAAAATGTTGGCGATCAATGCTTCTTTGACACAAGATGGTAGTATTTTGCCATTGGATTCAGCAATTTTGGATAAAACTTTGGCCATTTCTACAACTTGGTTTTTGGTTTGAAGCCATCGCAAGGACTCTGGCACATACCTATATTACAATAGTATCCAGATAAATGCATTTAAAAGTTACATATTATGAATAATGGACTTATGTTTGTATACAACTGTAGTGATAATGATCATCCAGTTTACCAAGCATATCCTAATATAAGTAGTCCAGGTAAGTTGAGTATTCTAAGCATTATACGCCAATCAAGAACCATGTAGGCTGCAAAGCCCATGATAACTGCACCCATGGGATAGAAACAGCCCATCAGAGTACTGACGGCAGCACGCGATTTTGAACCGACTAATTCTAGACCTGAAATATATATATTGTCATTATTTTGATGATTTAAACGTTGATTTGTTGGAAAGGATCGAATCCAAATCAAACAAGCTCGATTCAAATTAAAATTGCAATTTTGTATTCAAACCCTAAACAAACTTAAAAAATATTCTAATAAATCCTTAAAAAAATATCAATTTGATAAAATTATGGCGAAAAATATGAAAAAATATATTTTCCTTAATAATAATCCATTTTTATTTTCATTTTGTATTGAGTTCATTACGAATTGTTATTTTTCATCCATAGGTTTGACTTTCAAACCAAACCCTAATAATTCGAGAAAATAGCAGCTACATTAAATATTTTGATAAGTAAACCAATTTAAATGGTTAACAAAACTATAGTTAATATATTTTATAATTGAAAAACAATAATTTTTAAACTCAATGTGATGAGTCGAGAAAATAACTAATCGTATAAAATATATGCAATAAAATCGGGAAAATAGAATAAAAATGCACATTAACCCCATTAACCAGTATAGTAAGTCTAATAGACGAATTTTTTTCTAAGTATATCTACACTTGTATATTTGAACCTGCCTGTGAGTCCAATAGACCAGGGGTTGGTAACCTTTTTGATGTCAAGGGCCAAAAAATAAAAAAAACCTTTTTCATGAACCACAATTTGAATTTATCTTATTTTATATTATACAAAAATGTATATTCATATCAAATTTAGTTTATTGAAGATTATATAACTATATATATTAACTAGGTATATTAATTTAACAAGGTATTTACAAACAAACATTTTAATCCCCCGTTTATAGTTCATACAATCTTAATTTGTGGTTTTTAAACACGATGTCTATTTTTATATTAATTATAAATTTTACCCACGGGCCACATAAAATTGCCACGAGGAGCACATGCGGCCCGCTGGTTTCCACTTGCTGACCCCTGTAATAGGAGAATAAGTCAATTAATAATGGGTTTAATAAATGGTAACTACTGTAACTATATATAACCTACAGTTTTTTAAAGTTTGACATTAGTTAAATTTAGTATTAAAACTATATAATTATTTTATAGCATATTAGATGATTTCGAGAAATTGATTTCTTACCTAATACGAAGGTAGCTCCATACACTCCACTGGAAACTATGGATTCCAAAAGTTCAAAAAAGAGGAATGAATAGTAATTATAAGTGTAGGATTTGAGCGTGCCGAGTATGGCCGATGCAACTGACCCTATTATTAAAATACACTTGCGCCCAAACCTATATGTTTATAAAAATAAAAATACATAATATGTAATTAAATATCATAGAACAAACTAAATATAAATAATAGTAACTTTTTAAAAAACTCACATTTTATACACATTTTTAACGCTAAATAACAACGATTTTGATTTTAAAGGTGGATAATAAATTGAAAATATATCTACGATTATAATTAGATTATTTTTTTTTTTATAGATATTGTTTTTATTTTTATTAATTTGGGGCGTGGTATTAATATGCAAGATCTTGCATATACATAAATTGCGTACAATACAGATAAGTGATAACTGTAACAGATTCATCTAGGAATTCTCAATAATATTAAAAGCAAAATATGATTACCGCTTGCATATGAGTGGTATAGCAATTGGCAGAGGCATGTACAATCGTTAAATTCATCAGTTGAATGAAATGTAATTTAGATGTTATAATTTAGATCTATTTAGCAGGTACATGAATTATTGTAAAACTACAATAAATTTACTAACTTTTTTTTTTATTTTTAGAAATCATTAAGAAATTTAGGACTACAAATACAAATTGGCTATATAAAATCAATAACTGTATTAGTTATAATATTATATGCAGACATTGTACCAATAATAACAATGTAAATGCCAATTCACTATATAGTTTACAGTGCCTACACGTAAAGGCTGCAATACCCATACTTTAAAGATACACTCGCCTGTCTGAAATATATCCTGCTAAAGGAATGCCAATAATCTGGCCAATGCTATTGATGGTTCCCACCATGCTGAGTTTCCATTTGTTTTCTTCGCACATAATGCCAAACTAAAGAGCAAAACAAATATTGTCAGAGGTGTACAACGAAAAAATATACAAGTAAGACTAACATCATTCACTATTGTCCTTTCTGTTTCATCAAACACCCATTTGTTGCACTTCTTTTTAGAATTGACGTTGAATGCTTCATGCTTACACGTGCTATTAGCAGAAACATCTGTCTCATTGGTTGTCAGCAATACATATTGGTACTTGAGACATTTATAAGGCTCATTGGACTTTTCATTGAAAGGTATCGCCTGATATAACCACTCCGGATTGTACGATGGGTTGTTGGTATCGCACTGCGGGATTTCGCACCTAAAAGAATCATATAGTTATAATAATTGGTCGATCTGTACACATACGTAAGTACAAATGTAAAAAAATTCTATAGACATTTTTAGCTGTTTCGTATATATTATGTAAAAAACATCCTTTACAAATTTCTAAATGTGTTTTGTTCATAATCAGAAGAAAGAACTGATACAAGGATTTGGCAAGACACTGTAATATGTATCCCTAGAGTCTTGACCCGATTATTTTATATGTTTAATGTAATACTTTTAAATTTGAAAAGAATGATAATCAACCATATTACTTGAAAAACAATTGCGAGATTGGTCAAACATACTCTTGTTTAAACCTCTGAGAACTTCAACGACATTCCCTGTAATTTTACTATCCTAAGAATATCGAAAAATTAGCTCTTATTAAAAGTATTGACAAGACTGTTTTTGTATTTCCAATTAATACAATAGATACAACTGTTTGTAGTACAACTCCTGTTTGAAAAGTTCAAAGTTGTTAATGGAAAACTGAAAAGCTACATGCACATAATTTGCTCGCTGTACATGATTAGTTGTTAAGTTTTAATTCAGAAACTAAAATAACAATCACTTTTATAATTGAAATTCAAATCTTTAATTAGTTAATTTAGATAAACCTATAAGAGAAATTTACTAAACTATATTTTATTATAACAATAAAATTGATTTACATGAATGTACTAAAAATGCCTATTCAATGTACCCAATAACAAAACATTAAATAAAAAAAATATTGTGATATTCACATAATGCTGACAATTATGTTGTTACATTTTATAGAATAATACAATTATTAAGCATGTTAAAAATCTATTTTATCAAATAATATTGCATTTTTAAATTAATTTATATTTTATTTGGTTTTTAAAATTGTCTTAGTAATAACTCGTTTAAGAAATTTGGCTTTGATTCTTGACAATGTGATGTATTATATTCTATAGTATAGTAATAACTTAATGTTATTTTAATTTGACATAAAAGTTTCATAATATATTTGTGTGTATTGTCTATTGGAATTTAAACTGTTGTTAACATTAAATAAATATAAATATTATGCAACAAAAAATAACTACTACATATTATAGATTATTAGAAATTATTGCAACATTTGACTTTTTCATGAATAATCAAATTGAGTCTCAAGTTATTGATTATTATTTAGTGATTAAATTCTGCGTTTAGATACAATATAATTTAAATAAAAGTTTTTAATAGATAATATTTATAAAGAAATTTTTAATTTTTACAACACTAAAATATAATTTATGTATAAACCTACAACAAATATAGGATCAATCAATTTATTGTTATATATTCAAATATAATTATGATATTATGAACCACTTCAATAAAATAATATTAATAAATTTACTCAATAAATCTTTTGAATAAAAAAATAAAAGTAGGTACTATACCTATTATATTAATTTATCAAGTAGCTTTCAGTTAAATTACGATTTGCATAATATTTATAAAATAATATATATATATAGGTATTATAATACAAAATCAATAATATTAAATAAAATTACACATTCATATTATATATAATATACTTTTTATGCATTTAAATGATTATGTACAATAGATGTTTTAATTTAGAGGTAATTTGTAATTACTGTTTAGTTTACAGTAAAATTGAATAATATAAATACCTACATATAATTAGGTAAAATAACTTAAAATTTACCTGTATTTGAGGTCACTAGCTGTAATGGCGTAACTAAGTGGTGATATGTTTGAGTACATGAGCACAAGCCCCATTAGAGCACATATTGACAGTTGATATGGGCCCAATCCAAAGTCGTTTAGGACCTCGTCTAAATCCATTATTTACACAGATTCACTTTTTGATAGTTACTATACATAAAAAAAAAATTATCAAAATACAATACCATGATCATTAAAATCATACAATGAATATGATGCACGGTATAAAGTAATTAGTGCAAGTTCAATATCCTTGAATAATAGCATACTAAAACATTGACCGTTTAAACATGTATATAAAAAGATGTTAAATAAATAATTCAATCTATTCTATGATTACACTTACACTTTATGTACTGTGTATTGTTTATTTCTATAAATGTTATTAGTTATTACCTATGAACAATCAAATTGTTTTTATGTTTTTTTACATCTGGTATATTAAAAAAAATGAAATTAGACCTACATCTAAAAAAATTTTAATTAGACTTAAAATAATTTCCAACAAGCAATTATTGGGCCAAAAAATGCTGTAATAAGAATTACAATTGTAATTATATTAATTTGTTTAGATGATATTTTATGCTCACACAGGTTATCTCCACTTTAATAACGCATACTACAGTAAATTTGATCTTTAGAATTAGTTAAATTAAAATAACATAATATAAAAAACACATTTTGAGTAAGGTGCTCCAGAAAACCAAAATCTAAGAAACAATAAAAAAAAATCAAGAATTTATTAGAATTTATATTGTCCACAATACAAATAATTCTCAAATAAAAAGGTATTTAATTTATATTGAATTTTAATTTTAATATCTATACAAAATACATGAATTTATCTAAATGTTTAAATTAAAATATATCATGTTTTTATAAAATAATAATTTTATTTTAAGCCCTAAAGGCAAATAGTAAGTAGAGTAAATAGAGGATATTACAATTATGTAAAAATGTTTTATAATATATACTAACAAAATAATGTAACAGTAAAAAGGCTAATAAGATAAATATTTTTTCCTGATATATATTATGATAAAAGAAGTCAACATTTTAAATTTTATTACTAACTCCAAATATGAGGTTACCCTTATGATATGCATATATGGTATATTATATTGTACTATGAACTAACTTTAACTCAATCTTTTCTACACAAATTGTGGTTATTTTACACTCATCGATTAGCAAACGTAAAAAAAAATATTAAGTCCCATAGAAATTTGGACTCTAATAATGTTTCATTTCTCTAAATAATAATTAAATAAATAATTAAATGAACAACGTAATGAACGTGTTTATTTTTTCAGTGAATATAAAGGTGAACGAATTCAGTTTTGAAGTTAACCAAACACTGTTATTTGACAAAATTGTTTGGTGATAAAATTAACTAATGGTTATTTTTGTGTCCACGAGACTTTCATGATCATTATTATGATAAGAAAATAATTTTAAATTAATTTAACTTAATTATTAGATAGTATAGTTCGGTACCTACCAAACTTACAATACAAAAATAAACATTTTTTACAATATTTTATCAATGAGAAGGTTAAAATAAAAAATTAAATTCAAAAAATCTTTAAGCGTTATTTACAACACTTTACTATTTGCCGTTAATGAGCAAATAGCTTGCACCAAGCCGGCATTATGTAATTACTGATGATAAAATAAAAAAAAATACGACCAACCTCAAAAACTGGTAATTCAGACTCGTAAACGTAGATTTTGAAAAAGGATTGACGATTGAATGGCAGCAATAAGATCACAGAATTATTAATCAACAAGTTGATGACATAAATACACGTCACGCGAAGCAATGGCGTTCTATACTGTTATCTACTAACACGTACTACGATTCAACATCAACAAAAGAATAATAGCACCAACATGGCGAAATCACAACACAAAATGTATGCAAAAAAATTGGAAGAGCCCAACGTAACCATACATATTTTGTGTTGATGATTGATATCAACCAACAAGCGCATTTGATACCGCAGACGCACAGCATGTAGTGTAGCCAACGTTACTCACATATACAAATGTAGGTAGTAATGTAGATAGTATGATTCATGGTTGTAAATGAAAAACTACAACCGTGGTATAGTTGCAGTGTCGTGTATTCGTTGACATTATATTACTCCTGGCTAAATAACATGGCAAGACGGCAATTGCTTACTGCGCATTACCACTACGCATAACGTAAGATATAATATCATAAGCCATGTCACTGTCATCCGGTCTCGAAAAAAAAGGCGCAAAATTAAATATTTTATATTAAAATTAAATTTTATTATCAGTCAGATAATATTAGTCACTTCTAGACTCCAATCAATACTCAGTTCTCAGTAGATACAAGATACTCATAGTTCAAAGTTCATACCCGAACGTGACTAATAAATGTAAAAAACAATCGCTAATAACATTAAATAATGTTATTTAGCTATATATTCGTAAATTTACAACAAATAGTGATAATACAATTTTTTATAATTTTATTACTCTTTGTGAATTATAAATAATCAAAATATACATGATAGATATATTAAATAATGAATATTGTTTAATTTATAGCAATGTTAATAATATTTATAAAAAATAATATATGTATAGAAAATGTTATAGTTCGTGGCTGAATAATTGCAAAAGAATAAAAATAATAACTATATTAATTATACAAATTACAAAATCATATCACCGCTTCAAAAATTATTTAAAATTATGGGAAATTGATAATTTTCCACTGATAACGAATATGAATGAATGCGCATAACATCTGAATATCGCCAAAGAGCATATGAGTGTGTAGCCGTTCTCTTAAAAATGATAAGAAAAATAAAAATGAACGTAACAAATAGTATCTTATAGTAACCCAAACAAATGTAAATATTCCAAATAATAATTTAATATCTGTTTGTGGCCATCCTAAGCTAAAATACATTAGTTTTGTACAATGTATTCATTTTCCTAATCAATAATAACTTGTTGATTTAAAAATAAAAAAACTTAAGTTACTGTTCGATATTTTGAAATGAACTGTATGTTTTTTGAATTTAAAATGGTTAGTGTTTTATTATATTGAAATAATGATTGTCGGTGGACGGCATTACAATGCTCGAAAGATTACGAAAGCCAACTGATCGGCAAAAACATTTGTGGTTACGATCGTCAAGCGAATAACTGTTATCGCGGGTCGTGCCAGTTGAGATAATCAAATTTATTACAGCGATATTATAGGTACCTACCTAACATACCGCCCACCTTGAAATAATAACTTAAAATATTTCAATAATTACAATAATAAATAATTATACAATTTTTGCTATTCAATACCAGAACATAAATATAAATATAAATACAAAAAAAAATAAAAATAATAATATTTAATTATGATTGCCTTCAAAGGGCAAAGGACATAATAATCGGACTGCTCGTTTGAATTGACCACTTGATGTTGAAATAGTTGCCACACGAATGACTCCGTCACTTCCGACATGCACTTCTTCAACTCGTCCTATCTTCCAGTGCAAAGGGGGAAGATTATCATCACGCAGGAGTACAACAGTGCCAA
>JACXSJ010002806.1:0-27449 GCA_014851325.1 Pentalonia nigronervosa
TATTTATTCCTTAAAAAACATTATTTATTAAAATCAGATTAAAAATTTATAAAACAATCATATAGACTGGTAATACAATTTTTTTTTCGAAATTTTGCATAGTAAATTATTTCTACATCCACTATTTGGACGTATTTACATTGAATAGTAATGAAAATATCCCCGTTCCCAAGATATTGTCCGCTGTTGGGAGGTATCCATCAGGGGAGATTTTACTGTAATTATTATATACAGATATTAACGCGAACACACGGATACACGAACTGAAGCAAATACACGGGTACACGGATTTCAATATTCATTTGCCCGTTTTGTACGCGGGTATCCGTGTTTTTAAATACACGTGAAATAGGGACCTCTAGTAGAAATATATAATGATATAATCAAAAATTATAAAAATACTAGTTGTGTTTAACCATAGTTTAAATACAATACATTTTTTTATTCGATATAACTGAATACCTGATTTATATATTAATAAAATAACTAAAAACTACCTAATAAAAAAATTCATATAATTTGGAGTATAATTTGTAACTTTTAAGCAATTGTTATTTTTAATCATTAAGATTGGTTTAGTGTAATAATATTTAATTTCTTTAAAAAAAAAATTAATTTATTATGTATTTATATTAATTTCATATTATTATTAGTTTACTTTACAGTCAACATAAATAAAATACTTACTTTTGAACATTGTGTCGATTTTAATAGTTTTTTGAACAACTTTATTCAAATTAAATTTTTTGAGCTTAGCTATTTTCTTGTATTCAGCCCCACTAAGCCTATTTCTTTTTGGAGCCATAACTAAGTAAAATAGGTATAAAACATTATTACAAATATAAAATGTATCTATTCAGAATGTAAATTCGTGACTTATATGAGAAAAATCAATTTCTTAAAAATAATGTTACAAGTACCTACTATATTATAATAAAAATATATCGTAACTAATATTCCGCAACTCTTAAGAACAATAATTGTTTTTTTTCTAATTATTAGAATTCAAGCACAATTTAACATTTTGTAAATAATTAATCATAATAGTCTATACGACAATATAAATATTAAATACCATATAATACTATTGGTTTTATAATATTTTAAAATCAATGATAAATTATAATACTGTTTTGAATATACACGCGTAGTATAAATGTATAATATTAATTAATAGTTAAAATAGATTGATTAACAGAACATGACACCACGTCAGTACAGCACTAAAGCACTCGTTCATGAATAGTTCACTAATAATTATATTTTGATTTTTGTTATCGATAATATTATAATAATAGCAGCATAAATTGTCAATAATCGGCAGTCGTAGACTCGTAGCTCCTTATATCATGGCAATACCCCCAATTGTGTATTTTCTATTTTTAGTATGTATTTTTCATAGTCTACGATTCGTAGAACTAAATACAAATCATATGTTTACAACATCAATATGCCCAAAGCATTTTATTGACATTCGAGTTGATAACGAATAAAAACTTTATTAGAACTTTATTAAGTACATTCTACATTCAAAATCTATTTTGGTATAATTATATTATTATAGTTTTTTTTTTATTATACTAATTATATATCATATTTTTGTATTATACTCATTAGGTGAAATGAGCTACAAATAAATTTTACATATTTGACCATTTCAATATTTTGCCGCCCCTAAACCTAATTTTTATATTGCCGCCAGGGGCAATTGCCCCTCCGAGCCCTCCCTTAAATACGGGCCTGTATGTATGTATATGTGTATAGATTTAATACAAAACAGTACCTATGGGCTATGAAATATATTTCTCGTTTAAAAATTTTGAACATTAGTGCAGTTATTGTGCACAAAGTAAAAATGTTATAATTTCTATTTAAAACCACGGATTGGTGATGATAACAGTAAAATAATTTGTTGAGTAATAATTTAGATAACCGTATCAAAAATAATTCGTTCGAGTGCAAATACACTTAATTTTGTATATGGTGTTATGGCTTGTTATAATATTATCTATGAGTATACGAATAAAAACGCGGAAATGATAGTCACATATTCTATCATATTTCATAAAACAAATTTGTAGTAATCAAAAACGTTACATATTGTTGATCAAATAAAAAATTGTACAAGGTTTGAGCTATTTTGATTTAAATCGTGATTTATTAGCATTGCTTACCTGCTAATGGTCGGGAAGCTGGTGGGGATGTTACGGGAGTCATTTAAATACGTTTGACACGCTTGTAGCACAGATACGAACTGTAGTTAAAGCTGTACATAGAGCGTCCACAATTCGTTTTACGGAACACATAGTGCCAATAATAATATCGCCGCCATCGTGGTCATTAATTGACATATTATATGCGTAAAAATGTATTATTTTTTCTTCTTGCTTCGCGGAGGCTAAAAATGTAACGAACTTATATCGTCGATTAATATTATTTTTGTTGTAACGAGATCGATGGTCGTCCGGATTGTGATTCACAAAATCCCAAAATTTGCAACGACGATCACAGTGAAAGAAGGCCGCAGCAACGATATTCAATACTTTGGGCAGTCACTGCAGTGTTTGGTAAGTTACTTTACTTATTAATATGAAAAAAATCGTAGTCGTTTGAAAAGAGTAGTTAATTTAATATAAAGTATAGTGCAGGTAAACAAGTTATCCACTAAAGACTAAAACATTGAACTAAAATTGAAAAACAATAATTTATAAGCAATTTAAAAAAGATCAGTAAGTGGATAACGCTCTGCTGTATAGTGGGTGTCTATTGGGGTCACTATAATGGATTTGTTAAATTTGAATTCAATGATATAAAATCATTGTATACGAAAAACGATTCTGAGCGAAGACGGTCTATCAGCCTACATTACTATAAGTATATTTTATGATATTATTGCCATTAAAGTAATTAATTTTACTATTAAGATTACAGTAAGTTGAATTAATTTTTGCGAAAATATGGCATTTAAAAAAATCGTTGAGTGTATATAACATAATAAACGTAATTTAAAAGTTTCACGCACCCACGAAAAATATTTTTAAATTACAACGAAATAACTAACATCGTTATTCTTCATTTAAATATCTAATTTGAACTTAAAATGTCTATAAAAATCAACTATGTAAATATATTATTTTGATTTTTTGGTTGCACTATTAACTACTTACAAAAAACCTTGTTTTAAATGTTCAATCCTTAGCTATAAAAATTGAACATAAAAAACAAACATCATTGTAAAATCAATACATTTCTCGCTCCGCTTAGAATCTAAAATGGGGTGTAGGTACGGGTAATAAACGATTCCGAATAGAACGATTGCGAACGTTTTTACCCGCCTTCAATCATGCGGTGTTGTCAGATTTGGTGTTAGTCAATAACAAATTTTTAAATAATAATTTTAAAAATAGGTAATCAAATAGTAATAATATAAGGGTTTTCTGCTATTACGCCGGGCGATAAGATAGATAGGTACGATGTACTATGGAAAACCAGTTCGATTCGTATAATCGCACAGTATTATTAGTGATTCGTTTGTATCGTGTTTGTTTCGTTTTGTTCTCTTCGATATGGAAATCCAAATAATTATGTCCGAAAAAGGCAAAGAGTTAGTTCTCTTAGATAAATTTAAATACTGTTTTGTTAGAAAACGTCAAGATGGGTATATTAAATGGGTCTGTACAGACAAAAATTGCACTGCAAGTATTCTAACAACTGCAGATAAGAAAAAGTACATAATCCTATGGCCAAAAAAGATAAATCTAAAATTAAATTAACATTACAAAATTATAATGATTATAAAATACACAAGGATCTAATTTTATATTTAAGAAAAACTGGAAATTCCTACCAGGGAAAAAATTTGTAACAGTATTATTAATATTTATAATTAAATTATATTTTATTTTATTTTAGTTTGTAATGTAGTTGTGGTTTTCATTGTGTAATTAATATCAATAATTTTCATTTAATAAAAATATTTTGTAAACTTGGCAACGTGGTCTATAAAAACGTTCGCAATCGTTCGTTTTTCAGCTAAAAAACCAAATTCTCTAATAAGCGTCATTCGTTCGCAACCGTGTTATAAAAAAGGTACAACGTTCGCAATCGTGTTGTACCCGTAGGTACAACTATTACTCTGCTGTATGGTAGGTATGCCGTATCTTGTAATTAAGTCACTGCAATGTTTGTGTTAAATTTGAAAACAATAATAATAATATAATGTCATTGCACACGAAAAACGATTCTGAGCGAAAACCATCTGTCAGCCAATATTAATAAATATATTATATTTTATAATATCGTATTTATATTGCTATTAATAAAGTAATTTATTTTACAAATACAATATACGGAAATTTGAATTAATTTTTGTGAAAATATTGCATTTCAAAGTCCCACGAAAAGTATTTTTGAATTACAACAAAAGAATAAAAATAGTTTATTCTTCGTTTAAGTATCTAATTTTGATTAAAATTTAACTTAAAATGTTTTAATTGTATAATGAAAAAATTCTTGTATTTCAATACTTTTAAGATGCTTTGGTTTTAGTTTGAACTTTGTTATACATTTCAAGCCTTAGTTATACAAATTTAACATTTTATAATATTTAACTTTCAAATAATTCTCAATGTATGGTGGTTTCTCATAAGTAATTGTTGTTCGACTGTATATAAATAGGTGCGTAGTATTTTTCATTTGTAAAAACCAAAAGTTATAATTAATAAATACGACATCGTTTAGCCCAAGGTCTTTGTATCTGCTACTACTTATAATACAAAATTATGAAATGGAAATGGTGTCTAAATCGTGTACCGAAAATGTCATGTAAATATTGTGGTGGGAGAGTCTATGCGTTAAATCGCTATCTAGTTATCCCATAATATTCTATATCGTCACTAACAAGGATCATAGACTACCACGTTCATATACAAAATTAAAAATTTTTAAGACACGTCTATCCTAGCTCCAACGCCAATTTATCACAAACTTTACCCGTGTATAAGCCGGCTTTGCGGTCTTTTTGGGCAAGAGAGAAGGTTTAATATGTGTAGCTCTTAAGGCTGGGGCCACACGAGCGTACAATGTACGTCGTAACGCACGTTAATTTTGACGTCCGTTGTAGAATTGTATTGATATTTATAGATTTGGGCCACACTAACGACGTGCGTCAAAACATACGTGCGTATGAACGGACGTTGATTTTCGCTTTTGCGTATTTTGCTACAACGCACGTCGTAGAAGTGTGTTATTTTGAATTTGAATGGCCATACGGACGCACAATTGTACGGACGTATAATTACATTAATTTGTTATTGAAGTGTGTTGTGTGTAGCATGGGCGTCCGCAGGGGGGGGCAAGTAGGGGCAGATGCCTCCCCTTGGTTTTTCATGGGTCAATTATCTTAATCATTATGAAATATGAAATATCACAAAATAAATATTAGGTAGGTGTATTAAAAATCAATGTTGGGATATTTCGATTTTGCGTAGGTATTTTTAGTGGGTATTAGTTATTTTTTCCCGAATGACGACGACATCGACACCCAGTGGTGGTGCGATTTCCGATAATAATAAATTATTTGTGTTGTTGTGAATTGTCGGACAAAAATAATTTTAATTTATTTTAATAATGTATATTATACAACAATAAATGAGTATTTATGTTTATGATACACGCTATATTATTCACATTTTACATTGCGTTTCTCACATGTTTATTTTGATACTTATCAATTGTTGACGACAAAATTATTATTACTGAATGCAATGTCGATTATTACTATAATAAAACAAATAATCTTTATAGTATAATACATATTTGTACTGAAAATAATGATTTTAATAATTATAATTTCACGGCGCTTGGCGCGGAGAACCGATTTCCATAACGCCGGGGCTATACACCGCGTATTCCGCGGCGTTTTCCGTCGAATTCAAAATGCATTGGTTTATATCGGAGGAGTAGCTATACACGACGGATGTAATACGCCGCGTTTTTATCCGCGGCGGAAAACGCCGGCCGGCTTGCGTTTTGGCGGACGAACGCCGAAGTAATAAAAACGCCAACTACTAATTTTACATTGTTTTGAATTAGGATGGGCTATACTGGTGACGGAAAACGCTGCGTTTGCACCATAATTTTATAAATACAATAATTTTACTTGGATATTAAATATGTTATAAATATGTTATTGCCCTATGTTAAAAACAAAAAATAATAATTGCCTCTAATCATGTTTATCTCAATGAATGTATGGAACAGTACCTAAATATTATGTCCATCATAATATGTTTTAAATTATAATATCGTCTACCTATTATAAATAATATAATATAATTTATAATACCTATTTATAAATTATACCCAAATATAAACCAATCAAAATTATGAGTTTCCAAATATGAAACCAGCTAATAATAAGGCCCTCCGCACACGGTAAAACTGTTTTGTAACGAGAATCTCAAATGAGTTGGGTAAGCGACTGTTTGGTGACGTTGCATATGTAACGTAATAGGAAACCGCATACTTTTCGACTAAAACCAATTCGGTTTGGAATCAATTTCTAACTGGTCGCGTGCAACCGTACATGCAGGTCGAATATCAGTTTGAGTTGCGTGGTTGCATGGTAATTCATTATTTAATAATTATTATATTATAATCAAAATTTGTATATTATATCTGAAGTAATTATAATTATAATACCTATATTATATTATATTGTGAATTTGTGATAATTCATTCATTATGAGTGATCAGTTGATGAACATTAAATTCGTCGAAGAGGTGGAAAAACATGATATTTATACAATTATAATCTTCGTGGCTATTCTATATAGAAAGGATTTAACAGAAAAAGCATGGCATGAGGTAGCAGCTAAAGTTAACATGACAGGTATGTACCACACTATTGATGTAATGTTTATCATAATAAAATTTAACTTTATAAAATATAATATATAAGAGTTTATATTTATTTTAGATTTATTTAGATAATTGCGGGTTTTTCTAGTGATCGGTCTAGTCGATCGATAAGATCGACTTTGACCGACCGCCGCCTGTATCCAGACCGGATTAATTATCGTACGCGAGTGTGTATGTGCGTACGCTGGTCGGTTCGCGACCCGCGTACAAAATATAATATTTATATAGTTGTAAGATGTGCGCCGCGACGATCAGTTCTGTCTCGCGGCGACGTTTTTGAAAAATAAAAAGGATAATCATAACTCCGTTGTTATATATATTTTTCCTTTTTTCCTTGGCCATACTACGGGTAGAATATAATTTCTTCCTTACAAATATAATATTATAATATAATGTTTAATATAATATACACGGAAAATGATGTGAACTCGTAAACTGGTCAAAATTTGATTGTACTCGTGTGCGGATGGAAGACATAAATCAATTGCAAACCAATTGCACAACAGTCGCTCACGCAACTCATTTGAGATTCTCGTTGCAAAACAGTTTTACCGTGTGCGGAGGGCCTAACACGGAATCAAATGATATTTGTTTTATTTCGAGACTATTATAATATATATAATATGACATTTAATAGTTCATCGAAGGTTTTAACGGACATTTTAAAATAACCAAAAAATTTTTCCGGAAATCGTCGTAATTCCTCATACATAATATTGAATTGACCTTTTTCTTCCCTTTTTTTCCCGTAAGGATGTACTGCAAAATTCCTTTGTGTTGAAGATCTATCTTCTTCTTCTTCCAATGCCTCATTTATGACAATTATAAGCGCTGGTGTAATTTTCTGCATAATATTAAACCTACTCCTACGAACTGACAAGTGCAAATGATCGAACGACGAGTATATATTATTCATTAGTGCTATTCGTTTGCGATGAATATGTTTATATTATTGATACAATAATTATGGGGTTTACCATTGTTTCTAAATATTGTATAAATATATGAGGCGAAATACGCTTGACGGATACGCCTTGTATAGCTCGTCAGTCGGAAAACGCCGCGGAATACGCCGTGTATATAGCCCCGGCGTAAATAGTTGACGTATTTGTACACTGATCATCACATAGACTAAATTTAGTAATAAATGATTTGAATAAACTTCAGCATGTTCAAAACTGTGCTGGGAGTATAAAGTCAATTATTAAATTTTTTAGATTAAGATCTAAAAGAAGAAAAAGAATAGAAAAAGTAACTTTATTTTGTGGGACAAGATGGTCTGAAAAATATAAAACTATAAGAATTTTTAGTGAAAATTTTGTTGGGATAGTTGAACAATTAGAAATAATATCTATGGAAACAGGTGTTGGTTCACAAACAAAAAGTCAAGCATTTCAGTTCATATTACAGCAACTAAATCAAAATTTATAGTGTGTTTATTCATAATGTCAACATTTTCTGCTCAACTAGAACTTATAACAAATGCATTACAACCAGTACAGTTAGACTTTTCTCAAGCTAGAAAATATATTAGTGAAATTATTGAAGTTTTTAACAATCTGGACGCAAAAAATTATTTTCATGAAATTTTTAAAAAGGCTCAAAATGGTGCGAATGAGCTCGGGGAAGAAATTAAAATTCCTCGTATTGTTTCTAACCAAAAGCATCGTTCAAATCATCCAATAAATACTCCTGAAGATTATTTTAGAGTTTCCTTATACCAACCATATGTAGATTACTTAATAATGCAATTAAAGTTAAGATTTTCTGATGAAAACAGTGCTGCTCATTCTTTATTAAATTTACACCCAAATAATATGAAAAAAATGCAGTATGATGAATTTAAAAACATGGTAGTAGAAATAAATAATTTTTATAAAATTGATAATTTGGTCGAGGAGTGTATGTTATGGTATAATGTGTGGAAAAGTAGAAACACAAGTCAAAGTGAACTTAAAAATATAACTTTCATAAGTCTTTTAGATGAAGCAAATTTATATCCAGCAATTCATATTGCTCTAACTATTGCATTAACTCTACCAGTTACTACTTGTTCAGTAGAAAGAACTTTTAGTACACTGCGTAGAGTAAAAACTTGGACAAGAAATACTATTGGTGATAATCGACTTAATGGTTTATGCATGCTAGCTGTTCATAAAGAATTTGTCAAAAATCATAAATTAGAATTGATTGAAGAAATTATAAATGAATTTGGTCTAATACCACGCAAAATGGAACTATTATTCAGTGATTGAATAGTTATTATTTATAATTAATTATTAATATTTGTATATTATTTTTTTCTTTAACCCCAAGTTGTGTGAAGTAATACGTATATAAAGTTTGGTTTTTATGATTTTTTTAAATTTTATTATGTTTGTTTTTAAAGAAAATAAATAAGTTATTTCCAAATGGTTAGTTAGTTCTTTATTTATTTTATAGAAGTTAGAAACATTTAATTTTATAAGTAACCTAAAATTATCAAATTACATTTTATTTATGTATAAAAAAAATGCATTTGTTAATTTAAAGTTGTACATTAATTAATTAAAATTAATGCTGTAAGATTAATTTCCAACTATCTACACATAATTAATAATTTAATTTCTACGTTCCCTACCTGTATGTTAGAAAACGGGTCAAAAACAATAAGGTACTTTATCACTAATCAGATAATAAAACAAAAATTAAAATACCTTGCCCCCACCTTGACAAATTCCTACGGACGCCCTTGGTGTGTAGTTTGGTAAAAATTCAAATTAAAAAATTATAATACATTTTCCATAAAAAATCAATATGGTTAATATTGATAGTGAATTTCTAATTAATAAAGTTCAAAAACGGCCGTTATTATGGGATACTTCAAATGAAGATTATAAAGACAAAAACAAAAAAAAAAAATTCAGCCTGGTTTGAAATTTCTTTGTCTTTATTATCAAATTTTAATGAAGAAAATGAAGCACAACAAAAATTAATTTGTAAGTATTTTGTTCATATTTTATTTCCTGTTGGTTACTTATAAAGTAAGTATAATATTAAGTACAATATTTCAAATGAATTTCTTAAATATTATTTAACATATTATTTATTGGATAATAATTAAATCATAACAATTATGTACCTATTTAAAAAAAAATCTGATATTAGGAATCTTGTTATTTATTATAAATTACAATAGTATATGAGTGTATACTTGTATTATTATCAATAACTTATATAATATATAATTTATACTTATCTAGTATGGATTTATAACTCGGACAAAATAAAAAACTATTTTTAGGTATCTATCAACTATATTTTATCCATCTGCCAAGATAACTGTCCTTCGTTACTCGTGAAATAGTTTGACAACGTCTCACGATATCGATTTTAATTTCTGTTCGTAGTTATATTTTCCATGTCACTGAAATCTTCTAGGCCATTGATCGTTAGGGTATCATCATAAACAAAGCCATCTCGATCGCGTACAAAATTATGTAATATGCAACAACATTTAACTATATCTACTGCAAAGTCGAACTTTGAGATCGATAGGTCTATGAAGTATACGCCATTTATTAGAAAGGATGCCAAACATATATTCTATATATCGTCTAGCACGTGTAAGACGATAGTTGAAAACCCTTTTTTTTAACAGGCAAATGAGTTCCTGAATACGGTCGAAGCAAATGTTTATCTAATACAAATGCTTCATCACCAATAAAAGCATAAGGTAGCGTGATGTCTACTCCGGGAAATGTATTATTTGGTGTTGGTGCGAGAATGTTAAGACAGTTTTTTTCCAATTTTTCCCAAAGTAACGAATTTCTAAAAATTATAGAATCTGAGTCTTTTCCAAACGAGCCTATGTCTACGCAAATAAATCTGTAATTTGTGTCGGCAATGGCAAGTAGTCCTATAGAAAAAAAATGTTTGTAATTCATATACAAAGATAGGTTTAAATAACTTGAAATACTTTATTAAAAATAAATCTCTAAACCATTAAATCAAAATAATTAATTTAAGGAGTTATTTTGTATATATTTATAATAATATGGAAGATAAAAAAAAATTATTTATGAAAAAAGAATGGACTGGTATTAATGTTTGATACACCTGACCTGAAACTCTGCACACACCTTATTATAAATAAAATATAATAAAGAAGATATATAGCATGATACTTTTCCTCAAATTATAAAAATTAGCAGTACAAACTATGTTATTTGTATTCAAGTTTCTAAAAATAATTATATTAAGTTAATTACTAATGAAATTGCAATTGTTAAAAATATTTTTAAATGTAAAAATAAAAGTATTTTTTTAAATCTATTGACTTTTAAATCCTTCAATTTTTTTAATGTTCCATTTGAATTACATATGATTGGCTTTATTATAGTTGATATTGTAAACCTAAAATGTAAACCTAACTTTATAAATAAACAGAGATTATACATAAATCCCACCGAAAAAAACACTTTTATTTTTTCCAGAATTTTTCAATATTTCTGGAAACTTATTCGAACTTTTATGAACATTTAAAAAAAATTAGCCCAACCGGTCTATCCGTTTTTATGTTATACGCTTCCTAACAAACAGAATTTCATTTTTATTTATATAAATATATAACTGGTATTCATTTTTTTTCACTTTTTTGCGCACGATTTTTCAAATATTTTCTTTATGTTGACAGGATAAGGTTTGCCCTGTCAATTACAAATACGAAAAAAATAATAATTAGCTAAATAGATGCAGCCACTATGAAGTGATGTGTGGACAAACATAAGTGGCACTTGATTTTTATTTATAAGAAGATTTCTGTCTACCTAAAAATGTATTCTTATATTTAATTAGATAATAAATTGTTGCCATGATATTCAATGGACAAACAACAATAAATAAAAATATTTTAGTGTTCTCATAAAAATTTACAAAATTAAAAATTTTAAAAAATTTGAAGTAAAATATATTCATTTTATTGTTTAATATTTACCAAAATGTTCAGGCATGATGATAGTGGCCCTAAGTTATGGTTTAATGAGATATCGGTTACAAAATCTACAGCTAAAAGAGAATTTCAAAAGAATAACTATGAATTGGGTAAATTACCATGTCATTAATAACAATTTATAATTAATGTAAGCAACAACTATACAGATATTTATTTATGGTTAAAGCAGCGTATAACTATTGTTACTTATTGGTTAATATAATTATATAATATATATATTTTTTTTAAATCTTTGAAATATTATTACATTTTAGCTTCTCAATATTGCGAGAAAGTATTGGCGGTATCCACCAATGATTTAGATACTAGAATCCTTCTAAGCAAATGTCAACAGAACTTATTTCAACCAAAATTGGCCCTCACAAATCATTTGATAGCAGAAGCTCAATTTCCTGATAAATTATCAGTCTTGGAGAACAGAGCAAGTGTAATGCTAGACAATGAAGAATATGAAGAAAGTTTATTATCATATTTAAACGGAGTAAAACAAAGGACCCGGCCAATAGATTTTACATTGGGCGTTCTAAAGGTATTTTCCCTGTTACAAATACAAATTTGTACTATGAGATTATTATTTTTTTTAACTAGGTATTTGGTATAAAATAAGTATATACTATAGAAACAAAAATAATTTTAGGCGTCTGAAATAATAAACGGCTCGACCGATTTAAAAAAGGGAAAATATAACAAAGCTTGTTTGGGAAATGCAGTTATAAAGTTAGCACAGCTGGGGGGATTGGATAACACGGAAGCTATGAACTTGACACTCTCTAAAACAAAGCTTAAGTGCAAAAAAAGAAAACAATCATTTTATCTTGGTCATTTAGCACAAGATAAAAAGTATTTCGATAAATTACTAAAATCCGGTATTCCTAAGCGGCCATTTTACGAGGCACAAAAGAAATTATTAAGTAACATGAAACGAGTAGCCAACACACTAGATGTGGCTTATGTAAGTACCTACAATTTAGCTATAAAATTATTTATTATTTATTTTTGACTATCAATAATTTTTAATTTTTAAAATTTAAGGAACAACTTTATAAAAGAAAACAGATATTTGTCTATAAATGTGAAGAACCTAAAATGAAAGGTGGTAGACTTACATTTCAAATCAATAACTCTAAACTTGTTAAAGACATGGGGCATCTTATGATTTGTAAATACTTAGACAGTATCATTCAATTGTTAATAAAAAATGAAATCAAAGAAGCCAAATTAAAAACAGAGCTAATGATAGATTTTATGGAGAAAAAATCATACAACTTCAACAGAATTTTGGATGCGATTTATCAAAGTTTTGGAATGGCGCAATATACATTATTCCAAAACATAAATCAGTGGAGCATAGAAAAAAATCATCAAAGAATGCTCATTTTCTTAGGAGCTGCTAAATATAATATACCACTTCATGAATCGTTATTTGGACCATATGAAACAAATCCAAAGTACGAACGAACACTTGAGATGATTATTAATGAATGATTATAAATAATAATAGTATATAAAAATAAGTTTTCCAGCATGGAAGTGCTCAAATAGTTGTATTATGTAAAATGCATGAGTATAATTAATTGCACCTTAAATAATAAATAATTTTCAAAAGGGATTCGACATTGCTAGTACCTATCTAGTAATTATTAGTGACAAATAAAAGATGATAATAATAATAATATAAGATTTTTTTTCATAAATTATTTTAAATCTTAAATTTTTGTTATAATAGGTATTTATAGCTCTTAGACATCACACATTTGCTGAGGATTCTACATAAGAACTTAAACATAGTACACTATAATCTTTAGGTTAGGTTATAAAATATTTGAAATATTTGGAATTTATAAACAATATTCATACTTACCTACCAAAACAAGTTCTGAAGTTCACGTCCTTTATATATATTATTATTCACGAATCACTAGTTATAAGTAAATTTAAGTTGGGTCATGACTATACATTTTTTAACTATAGTTTGTAGACTAGGTTTAGGTGTTATGCTGTATTTTTTAAAAATGAATATACCTCAATAACAGATTGATCATACTTTAAAAAAGTTTAATTCATGGACTATACTGTAGTGGCGACTCGTACTAAAGTGCCCAGGTGCAAGCATACCACATTTTATTTTCTCAAAACGATATTTTTTTATGTTTCTTAGAACATTAATCGTTATAAAATGTTAAATAATAATATCTGGATGTTATTAAAAAATATTTTCCGGTGAAGAACTACTATTGTATCGTGAACACATTGCTCCTAAAGTAAAAGCAGTTATGCAAATATGCACACCCTAATCGGTGCTCAGTACTGTGGCGGCAGCGCACACCAATATAAAATAAGCATGTGGTTGACAAGTTTAAAGGGGGAAAGATCGCAAAATACAATGCAACTCGGTGCGCAGTTACTACTGCGAACCGATTTTGAAAATAAACGTATTCTCTGTAAGTAATATGAACTAAATTTTATTTTACAGAAGAACTATAGATAAACTATGTGCTCGTTTTGAAAAATCGAAGTCCGCTTTAGAAAAAATTTACTTACTTTACGAAAAAGCTAAATGTTATTTAGAGTTGGGCTATGATGACCTTAAGAAAGCTCGAAATATAGCAACTAATTGTTTACAATTAGCTAAAGAAATAAATAATAATACATGGATTGTGAACACATTAATTTTACTCGTATCGATTGAATTTCAATTAAACAATAAGCCTAAATGTTGTCACATATTACACAAGGCTATTGCAATGGCGTATAACCTCCAAGTGCCGGGAGTCATAGTATTTTTGGATAAGGTTAGCAAATGTTTGTACATAATAATTATAAGACTAATTACCATTTTTTTACTATATCTGATATCATAAAAAATGTAAACATGAAAGTTAATTAAATAATAATCTTCTAAAATGTGAATGAAAATAAAATAATTGAATTTAAAATAATAAAGAACATAGTCTTAATTATATTGTTATATCTTGGAATTAAATAGTCATTTAAAAATAATTAATTAACCATTTATTATACATGTATGTACCTAACCGAACCTAATCATCCAATAAAATTATTTGCTTTATTTTTTTAAAGGTAGCTAAAATGATTTTTGAAACAAATGCTTTACATATTTCACGAGTTGATAGGAAGATAATAGAAGTATTGAATTTCATGCCGGACGTTACAGCGAGAATGAATGCAATGTATAAGCTTAAATGGTTATCTACTAAGCTGATCAATCTGTAGCTATAAAATTAATAATTGATTGTATTTATCTGTTTATCTGTATATTAATCAACAAAATTAAATATTTTAAATTCTGTTAATTGTAATTTTGAATACATTTTCGCAACTAATTTAATTATAAATGAAACTGCATTATACAGAGTGTTTCTAAAATGAATGAGGTAACTAGTATTTGCACACTCAATGTGATGACCCAAAGAAGGTTTTTTATCTTCAAAATCTGGGTTTATTCGTCTTATTTTGAAAACATTATCTTAAATATGTTATCATAATGTTCTCAAAATAAGACAAAGAAACCCAGATTTTGAAGATAGAAAAAAAATTTCAAAAAAACCTTCATTGGGTCATCACACTGAGTGTGCAAATACTAGTTACCTCATCCATTTTAGAAACACCTTGTATATTGGACTTGTAGGAGAGTCGTTTAAATTATCGTGTACATGATTATTTTTATAAACTCTTAGGTTTAAAATAGTCATAACAATGATGAATATTGTACACAGGAAAAACTACAATTATTGGTATTTTAGTCCTTAACATAATATAATAATCCATAGCCATTGCCTAATTTTCCGTCGTCACATATTGTAGAGCCCACTGTGCCACTTAAGAGTTTATTATTATAGTATCTACTATTTAAAATTTTAATTACTCCACTCAAATAGTAATTTGGACATCTGTTATAAGAATTGTAATTTTTTCAAAGTAAATATCTTTATTTTTTATTAAATTCCCAATAAACTATTTTAAATTATCTAGCATATTTAAAAATAACAAGAACTTGGGACACGTAACAAATTAAAAAGATAATTTTCTTACAACATTGTTGTAGGATATAAATTAAACAACAATCCTTACAGATTCACATGACTGATAAATGGGATAGTAATGAAATACTTAAATACTTCATATTTTCAATGTTTATATAATAAAGGTCTTAATAATTTAGAAAGAAAGATACAAACTGACATAGGTGCATAATAAAAAACAAGCTGTATGTGATTTATCTAACTTAATTAATGCACAATATTATATACTTTATTCATAAACATTTATTTAAACCTTAAGATATAGAAACTAGTTAGGATTCATAAAACATCATTGAAAAACATAATTTATGAAATATTGGAAAAAAGTGTTTGATGACAAAATATTATATTGTAATACTTCCTACACATTACTTTTTTATCTGTTAAGAAATAAAGATGTTTGCTTATTGGAAAAACAATTTTAGGTAATTTACTCCATAATTAATTGTTGTTGTTTTTTATTTTTTTCACTTAAATAATTTATATTAGATAAATACACATTGTGATATTCAAACCAAAAATAAAAATATATATTACCTATATTGTGTTTTCTAAACTTAACATTCAATTTGTTGATATTTTAAAAGTAATAAAAAAATCCAAGGATATGATGACATCTGATAATGAAATAATAATTACCAAATGACTAATAAGTGCCAAAAGGAAGACATAAAGAAAATAAATAATAATAACAAATTAAAAAATTATGGAAATATTTTGTTTCATTAAGTTTTTATTATTATTTATTTGTTAAATTTGTATTATATTACGATTTATATTTTGAGAAATTAAAAGTAACTATTATTAGGTACACTATAATTGTTTTATTTTAATTGTTTCATATAATATTATGTATAAGAACACTAGAGCTGATAAAAAATAATGAACTTATTCATTATATATTAATGTATCTATATAGTATATAAGTACATATTATTTTATATTATTTTTAATTATTGGAATTCTAAAACTTTGAACAGATAATATTTGAAAGTCATTTCTTTATTTATTTTTTTTTTGGTATAAACAATTTCAGGAATTACAATGCTTTAAAGTTCAAACAAACATTTGTTGTTGTTATTCTCATATTTTTGGTGATATAGATATTTATTGTAATTACAATATTTGAAACAGACAATAATTATTGTAATTTATTTTTTTTGCGATACAGACATTTAATAGAATTATATTAAGTCTTGGACAAATGGTTACCTTTCAGTATGGAGTTAGTTGTTTAATCTAGTAGAATTAGTATTATTAATTGGACTATTACACTTTAAATATAGGGAGCATTGTAAAAAAATAATGTTTTGATTTCTATCAAAAATCTAAATAACTCTCCCAAAAGCAAAACAACAAAAGACAATAACAATTCAGAGTTTGTATCTGAAAATTGTTTTACTCCTTATTTTTTATGGACGATTCTAACTTGTGTTTAGAGTTTGATCCTAACATTATAAAATTTACTGAGAATTTTTAAAAAACCATCTCTTAGAAAATTCCGAAGACATGGCAAACATGTGCTTATTGTAGACATTTTAAAATTGTAGTTGGGACTCAGATAAACACCACTGAACCACTCTCATCCAGATAATAGCTTAGAGAGTAGAATGCATATTGTATTCTTATTATCATGTTCTCTGTGTTGTATCTAAATAAGTCACTGATTGCATTCCTAAACAAGATAGAACAGTAAATTACATTATTAATGATTTATTCTGTTTATTTTTATCAGAAATGAGAAAATAAAAAAATTTTATATTATAAATACTAAGTATCTAGTTCAGCTAGTTAAACAAGTTTAGTATATACCTACCTATATAATATAATTGTATTTACAATTTTTTTTTATTTACCTACCTATATAATATAATTGTAGTTGTTTAATTTAATGATATACCTAGTCACAATGTTCAGAATATTACTTTTTCCTATGTAGGTAATCAAATCATACCAATTATAATTAAATTAGAAAATTGTAATTTAATTCCTTTAAGTTACATCAAAAATATGAATAGATATTAATTATTGATATATTCAAATTTCAAAACATTAACCTGAATTTTAGGTAATAAAATCAATAGATAAATGATAATGACAAATGTCTGGTAATAGTTTAGGATGCTTAGATGTAAAATTAAGAATATTGAAGAAGATATTTAAATAATATTTTTTTTTATATAAAATGTATTTTAAACAATAATATATATTATTAAAAATTTCTATCATAAATTTTTGATATGTTTTAAGTGCCTATAAAAATCTTCTGTAATGCTAAAAAAATGTATTCTTATTAAAAACCTATTATAGCACAGTTCTGTCAAAATTCTATTCCAATATTTTCAATTGTTTTTTACATTTGTATTGGAAAAAAAGTATTATGAGTAGTTTAAAGGAACCACCGAAACAAAATACCAATGCCTATAAAAATGCTGAAATTAAAATATAGGTACATAATTTAAATCATTACCTATAGTAAGTTACTATAGAGACAGTAGTCATTAGGTTCTACTTCATTAATGGAATTCATAACCAGTGTTATAAAATGTTTACAAAAAACTTTTTTTGTACAAAAACCCCATAGCTTAAATTTGTTCATTTAAGATAATATTAAATATTAATTAATACTTAATTACTTCTGGATTGTAACATTTATCTATGCATATCATCACCCCTCAAACACTATAACGATTAGTTGTCTTATTTCTTCGATCTACACAAAATATAAATTAATTTTTATAATCCAAATTCAATGCATAACTGAGATATTCCTGGATAACTAAGTTTCTGTAAGTACAAAATATTTGACATTAAATAACGGTATATTATAATGCATGAAGCTTAGTGTGCAAGCCTTAAAGATTTTGAAAATAACTTTTTATAAATTCAGTTTTATTCTTACACAACTTAATATCAATTATGTATATATTTCTTAAGCTATTATTAAAATTACAACATTATACATAATTATGTCCAGGCTGAATTAGTTTTTTTTTTGAGAAAGTGTCATGTTCCATAAATATATTTAATGATACAGTTTCCGTCTACAGATTCTGTCTTCTGTTAGAGTTCTTGGCACAAAATCTTTATGTTCTTATATAGGCATATAATCTGGTCAGAACTTATCTATATTAGCTGCTTATACTCATTTATCATAGAAGGTAATTTTTATGTTGATCTTAATAAAATAATTACATATAAAGTATCACCTAGCATAATGTATAATTATTGATAATTGGACAATCAACAATAGATCATTTTGGGGCTGCAATAATTGATAAACTAATTTCCATAGTAAAAAATAAATCTTTAACAACTGAATTGTCACATTGTCACCATTTTGCATTATTTCACGACTTGGTTCCCCAAATATCAGCCAAGTCCCCCAGTTCAAAAGTTAATAATTAGTACTAATTTTTACGTTATGTGGTACGAAACATGTTATGGAGTGGTAAGAGGCTTAAGCCCCCCCCCAAAAAAAAAAAAAAAAAAAAAAATTATGCCACTATGTATGTTTAATATTTTCATCAAATCTCTTAATGGATGTTTAAAGAAAACTTTTTATATACAATTCATAGGTTTGTCAGTTTTTATAGTAGATTTAAATAATATGTTTATAAATTATAGCTACCTAATACAGTAATGTATATTGAGTGTAGACAAATAGTAAACACACTCATACAATATTAAATTATATAAACCTTAAATTTAATATACCAACCTAACTTAATTATATCAATACATATCAAATACATATTGCAGAATTCCAATTCGCTAGATACTTATAATACACATATTTTGTAATTTATGATTATTATATTTGTAAAAAAAGTTAAAATGTTAAATATAATTGTATAAAAGTATCTATATTTATGAATCAAAAATCTTATTTAATTATTATTATTCTTTTAATTGCTTTTTGAGCTTTGGAAACTATGGTCATTAGCTTTGTATGTGTGCATGTGTGTGTGTGTGTGGGGGGGGGAGGGGTTGCAGTATGTTATGGAAAACAATGTTTTATATGGTGTAAGAATTCATAGTCATGAACCCAGTAGTTACCTACCCAGGAGTCAGCAATACCAAATGGTGCTCGATCATAGCACATATTAGTGGCATTCATGCTATACCAAGCCACTATTTAGTTATGTTATATATTATATTTAGTATAAAATGTACATTGTTTTCTATATTTTTATTATATGTCTGAACCATAATCGTTCATAGGTTATAGACCTACTCACTGTGAGGGAAATAGATTCCTCAAGACCTTTCTATTTTTCCTTTCTTTTTTCATAATTCCAAATAATTAGTACTTTTAACACTATATCATTATTTATGCACTTACTTAAGTAGTAATTAATATATATTTTGTGATTATTGATAAATCATTTTTGATTTGGTATTTTATCCTAAACATTTACTTCAACTTAAATTTTACTTTGATAATTTAGAAATGTTTAACAATATAAAACCTTTATTACAATTTTAAAATATTTTAATTTTATTTATCATAAATTAATATAATGAATTATTGACATTTTGTAAAAATTGACATGAGGAGAAAAAAAATCGCACATTCTCATATATTCAATTATTAATTATCATCTAACTTATTTTGTAAATATATTATAATGAGAAAGATAAGAATTTCAATATAATTCTTTTGATAACTTTGTAAATATTATGAAAATAAAAATAAGTACATAATTATCTAAATGACTTAAATTAAGAATCAATAACTTAAATAACTTAATGACTAACTTTGTAAAATTATAGTAGTTATATTTTACTTAAAATAAATTTTTTATAATTATAATTAAGTTATATTATAATCACAAGAATATTTTGTAAAAAAGTTGTTAAAACCTTAAAAACTATTTAAAATTATATAATAATATTTAAATGTATAAAGAGTTAAAAAGTAAAAACCATCCTATTTAGTAAAATATTTATGGAAAATATAAATTATTCAGTCACGGTTTTTGATCTTATTACCTAACTAAATAAATATAATTGTACGTTTTATAGTGCTTATATTTTAACTTCCTTATTTATATTCAAAGGATTCGTTGACATAGAATATATCAGTTAAATTGATTTCTTTAACCATGGGAATTTTTAAAAGTAATTGGTACAAATTTTTTCCAAACACCATTTCATTCAATGCTTTAACTAAAATCCTTTCATCAGTTTTAGTTTTTCTTAGAATTTCCTGTAAATTAATAAATTGAGAAAATAATTTTAGAAAAAGTTTGCATTTATTTATATTTATAAATAAATATAAATAAATTACTTCATATGTTAATGTCTTATGAGTATTGAACAATTCAAGCACACACATCTGGTAAACTGAAACTAAAAGATTGACCTTTCTTTCAACACGCTCAATGCCGTTTGTTGAATTTTCATTGGACAGTGATTGTTTAGTCGATACAGAATGGTCATAAAAAGTTGCGTTCAATTCAACTGAACCAAACTGAGGTAATAATATTAATTTTTTTTTGTCATTATGTTGACTGTATAATCTGTGAAATAAAAACAACGGTTGATTATTTATCATTAAGAACAATACATTTAACATATTTATAAAAATTTAAAAAATAAAAATAAACATTTTTCTGATATAGTTGATATTTATGGTTTTTAAGGAACATTTCTATTTAATAATATAAAATAAACTTATTTACGTTTTGAAATCATTAAAAACACTTAAAGCAAATGGCGGTATTTCATGTACTTGTCTTGGATTAATTGACCAATGTATTGGAGTTATTACATTTACATTAAGATCAAAAGGTTGTAAAATGCCCTAAATATTAAACAAAATATATTAGTTAAAATTTAGCAAATATGGCAAATATGGCAAATATTCACTGAAAATTAAATTACAATTTTACTTACAAAAATACACTTGTCAACATAAACACGTTCAATATAATTTTTCATGATCATTTTAGATAATACAAACTTATCCTTAATCATACCTTGTAGCTTTGATATGAAAAACATATTACCATTGCATTTTAAATATGCACTCTATATGAAATCAAATAATTATATTCTTGTTAAAAACTGTTTTTGAAATTCTCAATTTAAAATTTATATTACTTGGAGTTTGGATATAATAATATTTTCATTTTTAATGTTGTTATAATTGTAAATAAGTAATCTATTGGCTAAATGTGTATGATAGAAATATTCAAATTTTTCTTTGTTTTTAAGATATTGTATCATAAATATAAGTTTGTAAATATCAGCTCTTGCTTTACCTTTAATTATCTGCAATAATTCATATAATTAGTGTTAATAAATAACCAATTAAACATAATGTTGCAATAACATAATTATAAATATTAAATGTAGAATTTAAAAAATAAATATGCATGTGTATTAAACATATTCTAAATTAATTAATCTATAGAATTAATATAACAATAAATCTTATTTATTGATTGAAAATTTAAATTGTACACAATATAAGTAAACTAATTTACATTATAAACTGTATGTTTTTAAATAGCAAACTCTATATTTATTTGTTTTTCAATTCTGTTCAACTAATTGTAGTGATCAGGATTTTTATTATCTTTATTTTCAAATATTATTTTCATAAGTGCAAATAGTGAGGAGCTGGAGGCAAAGATCCTCCTCCCCCTAACCATAATATAGCCCCTCTAAAAAAAACCTGGAGATTTTATAGCACATAAGAATAAGTTGTTTATCATAAGAGAAAAGAATGAAAAAATGTTTGGTTACCCGAAGCATAATTCGTTTATGACTAATACATCGTGTTTTTTTTTTATCAAAAACAATAATTATTTCTAAAAGTTTTTTAATATTTTAGATACTTACATGTTTATATAGAATAGTACATAATTTAAATTTTTTTCACCCTTATATTTATTGTGTAAACCACAAATACTTTTTGATTTTCAAATAGCAATTTATATTAAAATTCTCATCAGTTAAAAAAAAATTTTATTTATATTTGTTCATGTTAAAAATTTTAATTTTTTGTTAATCCATTGGTGAGATCAAGTTTGGTGGTTTTAGGAAATGTTTAGGTGTTATCATAGACCCTTATACATGGAACATCTAGGTATATCTATTGCAGTAGGTCCTACTTAAGTTTAATTTTATATAATAGACCAGATGACCAAATTTCGGCTCGCATCTTAATAAAATAAACCAAAATTTACTTAATATTATTATGATTATTATTTTTTAATAATAAATTGTATTTATAAACATTTTAGCTCTTGATTGTATTATTCACGTAGTTTGTGAACATAATATTGTTCATGTTTGCCAGCCCTGTAATAAACTATTATCTATTAGCCTTACTAAGTAAATTATCAAAGTTATTTGTTGAAAATATAAAAACTGCATGTTGTTATAAATTATAACAATTAATAAATATTTATAAAATTATAAATTTTTAATAAAGATTTTTGTTGTTAACATGTAATTAGCATACTGTTTAGAAGATACTATAATTTATTTAGTGTTATAAAAATGTATTATATTTATTATTTTTGTTATGTACCTATAGGTTTTAAAATTGAATAGGAACCATAATATTGATTTTTTTCTTTTTAATACAACTAGAAAAAAATAAAAGTTTGAAATTATGAAAAGTGTAAAATTATCAGCACTTAGTTAAACTTAAAAGTAATATATGTCAGAAATTATTTAATTTAAAATATGGTGGTGATATTTAAGGGGTGTATGGGGGGGGGGAGGCAAAGCCCCCTGTGGACTGTGTTGAATTAATGTTCAGTTGGAACACTGTTTATTCAATTTTTATTTGAGTTTCCTTTCTTTCAATTTTGAAATTTGAGCACTGTATATATTATCCATTGTATAATATGTTCTACGCTGGATACATAGTCCTTAAACATGACTCGGTGGCCCGTGATTGGTACATTAAATCAATCAGTTTTTTTTTATGCAACCCGACATTAGCGTTATCATTTAGAGTTATCAAGTATTTGCATAGATGTAGTTAGACGGCATGTGGAAACCATGAACTCGGATAATATTATTTAATATTATTACAAAATATATCCAACAACGATCATAAAAATAAACTTTCGAAATCTATTGGGAATTTTCAATTTTGACCTCTCTAAAGTACCAATTAGATACACTTTCTCACTAGGAAAGTTGCAAATGAAAAAAATAGAAAAAAATAATAACAGAAAGAAAAAGTACAGAACATCATTGTAAAATCAATACATCCATAGATTCTAAAATTAAAATATTGTTTTTCATATTGGATTTTAATATTTTAACAGACTATAAAATTAATTAAATCTATATAAATATTTCTAGCTGTTATATTGTTCAATTGTAAAGACAAACTATTCTTTTTAAAAATACCCGATTATTAAAAGGAATGATAAAACATTTAGTCAGACTAACTGCCATATCATCACCAATAATAACAGTAAATTAGTAATGAATTTTAAGTTATTACTTATAATTTAAAGAACTGCACAGGTGTCATTGATTTTACAGATTATGCTGAAATAGGTAAATTGTTGAACGACAAGGTTAATCTTGATCTTGTATTTATGTTTGTACTACCTACTGATAATTATGCACAACCCGTTGGTATATTTGATTTTAGAAGTCCAACAAAAGGTATCGTCATTGTTCAATTTATGTTTAAAACATTTATTTTGCTTGAGAAAACTGTTGTTTACATACATAGAATAGTATGCGATATAGCTGCTCCAAACCGAAAATGTTAGGATAAAGTGGGTATAAATAGAAAATTAAATTTAATGAAAAAATTGATAAAGTATTATTGTAATATATCATATGGTATATCACTTATTTAGCAAATATTTCTACTAAGTCCCAGATATATTGGATCACATAAAATTTTATAAGATGTTACTGCACAAGTGTTTTTACCCATGTGTGGCTTCTGATGGTTAACCGAGAAAGAAGGTTAATCAGAAAATGGATATTCAAGGTTTTACTGTACTAATGTTACGCAAATTAGTCGCCGCTTTATATTATCTTATTATTTATTAGCCTGTATGATCATCCTATTTCTTACATTTAAATTATAATCAGTGCATCAATATAAAAAGACTGGATATGAACAAAAAATAATGGAGTTCCAGCTTTTCAACAAGATATTACTACAAACCACTAGCTTTACCACAAAAGAATAATTAAATTGATCATAATTTTTTATTAAATAATAAAATGTTAGATGGATAATTATATTTACCTCACATTTTTTTTCTCTTAGTATTTGATCAATGAATAAAGATATGTATTGGGGCATTAAAGAATTACAATTTATGATATAATCAAATTCGCCACCAACAATTTCATCAAATAAGGTGTCATTGTTAAATAAATTCACCTTTAAATTATTAAACTCTTTTTTCAAATTCAATAGATTCTAAAATAAAAAAAAATATTATAGTTAATTTAAATAATATAACATATTTAATAAGAATATTTATCTAGAAAAATCTAAATTTTAATAAATAAATTTACTGTTAAATTAAACGTAATTATTATGTTAGTATCCCTACAATATACTTTACCTGAATACAAGCATTTATATTATAATTATCTTTATTCATTAGTACAACTGATATTCCTTTTTCATGTATATATGGACGCATACCATCAAACATCACTTTGACATCTTCATTCATATAACTCAAAAAATTGTACATCCGTTTCAAATCACAATTTTGGTTATTTTTCAACATATACACAACACCACAATTTTCCATCTGAAAGATATAGTTAGGAATATAAAAATATAAAATTTGAATTTAAATATATAATAGTTTGAATAGTTTTATATAACAAAAATTATATAATATTAACCTCGATAATTGTCTTCATATTTTTTTTTACGAGCTCTGTTATCATAATATCAGAAAATTCATTTTTAGTCTGTGGATCAAATTTCAATATTATTCTATTCATCTCTTCAGTTATTTTGGCTTCAACATTTTTAAAATAAGTGCATGCACAGTATTGAAATAAGTAGTCCTTGCTTAACGACTGCAAGTTATAAAATGTTAAGCTTAAAAATAATAGTATTATTTATGTTAGTTTAATTCTTACTTGAAAATACTTAGAACTTTGGCTTAATATTAATGGTATGACATAGTTTGTATTTATAATGTCACTTTTCAGGACAATACACATATTTGTAAGATCTTCAATCAAAAATCTATTAGACATAAATAAAGCCGGTTGATACATTTCAATCAAATCCTGTTTGAGGCGATCTTCTATTAAACGATACTCCAAAATCTAAATAACAAAGTTAATATCATTTAATATGTAAGAAATTAATTTTTTCATTTAATACTAACTGAATTTTCAAATATGTTTTAAATAAATATTATAAAATAATTTACTTACTATAATACGGAATAATATTATTCCCAATTTATCGAAATGGTGGAGTTTATATTGATTTATATGGAGTAATTCCATATATTCCATTGTATCATTTATTTTGTTAAGTCCGTCCATATAAGTTAACCAAGCTTCAACAATTGATGTTATAAAACAAACATTTTTTAGGTTCAAAAGGTTTTTCCTTATCTGTTTACAATTAATATGAATTTTACAATATTGAATTTTTCTTAATTATTATTTATATAATATGTGTACCCCATGAGTTAGATGATTTACAATAAAATCTTTTATACTATGGTAAACTCTGATCCGCGAACTATATCCAAAATTAGATACAAATCGTGCTTTTGTATATAATTCTTCTACTGGAGGCGAATTTTTAAATAAACACTGTTTGAAGTCTTCAAACAGTAAGTTGCCGATATTATCTTTTTCTGATTGTGTAAATGCAGCCAAACACATTTGATTTATCTGAAATAATATTATCTAATAATAATTACTAAATAGTTAGAAAAAACTAGTCCATGATCAGTTATTATAAATGATACAAATTTTGATTAAATATTAGACCTATAGAATATTTTTTATTTTTCAAAAATAATGTTAAAAGTCTAGATGTCAGAACTATTAATTTTTTCTCAAATCTAAATCAATGAAATGAATGCATTTTTGTTAAATATAAATTAAGTATTAATATGATTAAAACTAAAAATTAAGGATTGTGTTGAAAAAAATAACAGTTAACAGAGTTAAAATAATTATCACTTTAACAATGACTAAAACAAGCCCATATAATAACTTCATATACGGAATTATACTGATTTAACTTAATTTAACTGGCCTGTAATTCTAACCATAAAAATAATATATATAAATACTACAGTTGAAAATTTAAATTACACATATAAATTATATTTTTTTTATAGTTTAAGAATTATGATAGTAAAGATAGATTTAATAACATTACCTCAGACACCCTGGATTTTTCATCCATAACAATATCCTCTACTAATTTTTTATCACTGGTGTCTTCCATTTTTTTAGGGTAATTATGTTTAACCTGAATAGATGACAAAAGAGAA
>JACXSJ010002807.1:0-36244 GCA_014851325.1 Pentalonia nigronervosa
TGAGTAAAACGAAATAGCAAGGAAGAAGTTTGGTACATTAATGAAAACCGTAAGTGTTAAATGTTTTGAATTCAAGCTCTAAAAATTATCGTTTGCCTGTCGGCCAATGACAACGACTGTTGTTTGTATATTATAATATAGGGTAAAGATATTTTGTGCTATACAACAATTATTGAATATTAAAATATCGAAATGCAAAACTTAAAGAAACAACGATCGGTTAGCAACAATAACAATATAACAACAGCAGCGCAACGACCCGTGACGGTGTGTGTGGGGCTACTGATTGGGAGGAAATTGAAAATCCCAGTGGTGGTGGTGTATGGTCTTCTCGTTACCGAAGCCCAGGATCAGCAGACCGGCGAGTATGATGCTCAAGAAGCACAGGGCGGCTTGCAGGTCGCGCCGCTTCTCCGTGTCCTCGGGGACCACTTGCTGGACGACTTTGGTGAACAGGCTGCACACGTTCGAGTGACACAACCGGAACAGCTGACAGCTGAGCTCGGTGATGGACGGGTCGGCGGTGACCAAGTCGACGACACCAACGGTTCCCGACGACCTGCCGTTCTTGCCCGGGTCGTGGTGGTGGTGGCGGTCGGCGGAGACGGGCGAACGCGGCGAGGACGGAGGTTTGCTGCGTCGACGCGGTGGCGTGGGCGCGGCCAGCACGCTGGCCCGATCCTCGTCCGAATCCACTTCCGGGTACATGGACGACACACGCGAAGACTGAACCGACGCCGTGTCGTCATGCTGCAGCTGCGGCATGTGCGTCGTCGGGTAGTCTACTGCACCTTCAGGAACGGCGGCGGTGGCGCCCTGCTGCAACTGCTGCTGTTGCTGCTGCAGAAACGGATGCTGAGCTGCAGTGGCAAACTGAGCGATCTTCAGACTCGATCCGGACACTTCGTCGACGGCCATTCGCTGTCCGAGTATGTCGGCCACGATCATCCTGCCCACTTGCAGCTCTTCGACGGTTATGCGCTGCGCGCGCACTGCGGCGACACCGCCCGCAGTGGCGCCCGCGTCGGACACCATCGCGTAACCGTTGCAGCTGCAGTCATCTGCTGCGACCGACATGCCGGACGTCGGCCGGTCAACGTACTCGGTGACCTGGGACGACGATCGGGTTCTGGTCCGGTCAGTGGTGGCGGTGGCGGCGGTCATCGTTTTCGGGGCGAGATGTCGGGACGTCGATCCTGCTGCGACAGATTTGGTCGGCCGGTTCTCCGACTCGGCCGAACAGCAAGATCCGTCGTCGGGATGGTCGTCCGACGCGTAATCGTCGGCTGCTGATGACTGGTCGGTCTGAACTGCCACGGACACGTCGTCGGCGCACTTGGCCACGGCGTTTTTGGCGGCAGACGCGAGCAGCGCACGAGAAACGTCGGCAAAAAAATCGTTAGACGATGTTGCAGACGTTTCTCGCCGATCTAAAAAAGGAACCAGAGCCGAATCGGTGTTCCTGCGCCGCTGAATTTCGGGCGTATCAGTGTCGTCGGCCGTTTTCGACTTGCGCGGCGGCGGCGGTGGTGACGGCAACGGCCGAAGTTTCATCTTTTCGATCACGTCGCCCGAGCACAACGCTGCCACCGCTTTGGCTGTCCCATCGTTTCTGTCGCCGCCGTTGTCGTTGTCGTTTTCGTCGTCATGGTGGTGGCGGCCGCTGCCGTCGTCGGCCACGTCGCCGTACTCGTGTTCGCGGACCGGTAACCGGCGCCGGAGCGGTCGAGATGGCCCCAGGGTGTTGTAGGCGCGCGCGGGTCTCGATGGCGGTGGCAGTTTGGCGGTGCTGCAGGTGTCCGCTGTAGTCGTGAACGGCTGTGCACTCCTGTCACAGTAGCTGTACGACCTCGGTATGGTGAAAAACGCTCCAAACTCTTGGCTCTTGATCACGTCGTATGATTTCTTTCGTCTGTGCCGCATCGGTGACTGTGGTGGTAACAATAGTGACACGGAGGATGGCGACGACTTGTCAACCGTCGCGTAACCCGCGACCGTGGAGGATGTCATTGTCGTGGACCGCGGCGGCGGCGGTCTCGGAGGTGTGGAGTCCGCGGACCTCGCGGGCGTACTCCCGTTGACCGCGTAGACGGCTGTTGTCGACCGCTCTTCGATGTCCGCGTCCGCCGTCAGCGACATACGCGAACGGCGCAGCGGTGGAGTCGGTACACCCGCACCGCTGCCGTTGACCGTCCACGAAGGCCGGCCGCCGCAGTCGGCCACCGCCACCGAAATATCGTGGTCGGAAGTGGCCAACGAAGTCCTGGACCGACGCATCGGCGCTTTCGGCACGGTTTCCGAAAAGTTCATTGATGTCTGGAATCCCTGTGACGAAAGAGAAAAATTGTTAAATTTAAATTAAATTATTAAACCCTGTACAAAGGGCAGGTATACCGCTAGGTTCAAATTTCGAGGTGAAACTTAAGTCAAAATAATATATTATGCTTTGTACTTTTTTAAAAAATTCCTTACACATCATACACGGACGGACTCACCGAGCATGCTCAACCCCACATTTTCCTTTAATAATGAATTTATTCAAATTCTTGACTTTTTTCCTCTAGTTAAGGAGAGTCTTGTGGTGATACATAAATCTATTTTTCTAATGAAAACCCTTATTTTTTAATGTATCTAAGTTAAAATTCAATTAGTAGTTTCTCTGCAGTTACATTAGAACGGATATTCTAAGGATAAAATAGTCCTTAAAAATGGTTACAAAAATTTTAAGTAGATGTAATATTGAATGATTTTGATTTATTGCCCCTACCTACTTGGAGTTAAGACCGTTTATATAAATTATCAATGTTGAAGGATTAATATTAATCCCTAAAGTTTTCTAATCACCATAGTGCGATGGTAATGGTAAACTCCCGATTTTTAAAAATAATAAACTCTCTTGGGTTTAAATTATGTTTACTTGAAGGAAACGTGTAAACTCTTACAAATCAACGTAATGTTTAGCTAATGTATAACGTCCTCTAATTATGAGGGCATCATTATCAACATAAAAAACAACAAAGGAGTGTGAATCGTTCCATTCGTATTTTAATTTATATATTTTTTTAGTACTCATCTATCTCTATTTTTATTTATTAATAATGCCCTTAAAGATTTTCAAACCGAAGTGTACATATAAATTCAAAATTACGATAAACATTTAAAATAACAAAAAACTCTCATACTAAAAATGAAGAAAAAGTTATAGACTATACAAAACAAAAAATAGTTACTAAGTTTTTTAAAACCAGTATGTTTATATTATTATTATAAAAATTAAATTAAAATGATACAATTATAATGTATAAACGACATTATTATAGACTCCGGAGAGTTTACAATCGCTCCTCTATAACCCTTATATCTTCCAAACCCATTATCATGGGCCTATACCTACTTATTATCCTCAGCACGCAAAGTAAAATAACTCAAAGACTTTTAGTTTAAATTTGATTCTGATATATCAAAATGTTCAGAAAAATTATCCGTTAAATAATTTAGGGTTTATAATTTTAAAAGTAGAAGTGTGTATCTCCGCAAGACACTCTTGTAGTATATTTATCGTACAAACAAATCTCAAGAATTTGAAAATATGATTTTTATGTTCATTTGAAAATTTTAAACATTCGATTTCGAACAACTGCATTATTGAAGTAAAAGAACGGGATGAGTATGCTTAGTGAATCACCCTGCGTATATATTAAAAATATATCAATTTGTGTTTTAATAAAGAGTTGTCAACAGTAGTGGACTGGTCCGGCGTGTCACTATTCTATAACACAGTGGGTCGGTACTAGTTTATAAGTTTTGGACCGCCAGTAAAGATATCTATAATGTTTTTATATAATTTGGTATTTATATTTTTTTTTTCGTATTAATGTTATATAAGGCAACTGTTGCTCGTTACAAACTACCATAAACAGCACGCACATACCTAATACACAAATATGTAATTATTAACATAGACATCAAAATATTAAAAACAATTTTGTTTCCTCAAACGTCATCGTCTTTTCGGGAATTGTTTGCCATGCATCTACTAATAAATCCAAAAATCTAAATTGAGCCCCTCAGGCCATCGCCATTAAATATATTCAGAGTTTATAACCCACCCAGAGTTATAAATATGAAAAGGTGGGGAAAAGCGACCTTCACCCCTACACTCCTTTCAATCACCATAAGTTGAATATTAATAAATTTCAAGAATGTAAAAATGTAATAAATAGTATAACTTTCCTCATAAGTTGTGATCACAGATATTTAATAATATTAAATATACATAGGCATGATTTTTTATTTATAACTTATAAGTTATAAGCATTTGAATTTTTAATCTTTACAAAAATAATAAAATTTACGAAAATTTACAAATTAATTTGTAGTAAAAAATTTATAAAATTAATTGATTAGTTAAATTAATAAATTACAAAATAATCAAGTATAAAATATTTTTTTTAGATTATTATTCCGCTAGCTTGGTAACAAATTGACAACAAAAATTTATTGATGTTTATTGTTCCTCATATTCCTATACGACATTTTTGTTATGAGTTTATGACTTATCGCTATCTAGCTGATTTTTTTTTGTCTGTCACTCATTCCGATAACATGGAATATATTTACATTTTCCCTATAAACGTATGTTGTATATTCGTATTTTGCTCGTATTTGGTTTGTATAAGTTTATTATTATTCGATTTTGTGATAAAGTTACTCGATTTGTATACACTTAGCGTACGAACGGAATCGTTGTAGGTATAAATATATAGGTTTATAAATTATAGGTAGGTTGTAGGTATCTACTTTGTTGCACGAATTAGGAAAATTAGCACATTTTGTCTGATTTCACCGCTATGGCCTATGTTTCCAGTGTTTAACGGTTTATTCATTTTCTACAATTCTGTGAGAATCGTTATTGTGTAGCCGTGAAGGTCGTCACTGTAATATATATGTCACTAGTTTTGAATTAAAAGATTTATCATTGTATACGTCATACAAAACAATGGTAGAGGGATCAGTCTCTATTTCTAAGGATTGTTTATATTACGCTATATTATTGTATTATTATTTGTAATTTTTAATTTTAATAAATAGGTTGAACTAATTTTTATGAAACAAATTATGTCATATTTCAGTACCTAGTATCTAGTGCTGTTGAATATTGTGAATAGATTCGCGTGGTCTAAATAGTTTTAAAATTTAAAGTTAGTCCAAACATTTTAAAAATGTCATTGTGTATAAAAAAAAAAATAATAGTAATGGTGGAGTATTTAAGTCTAATCAAAAGTTTTTTAATTACAACAAAATATCAAACAAAAATTGTTTGAGAAAAAATCATTATCTTTCGTTAAATTATTAAACTTGAACTTCATAAGATTATAAAAAATTCTGACCATGCGCACCTATCTTAGATATTTTTAAAATGATGTGAGAAAATCTTATATAGAACTTAATGTTATAAGCTTTCTAACGTTTTGACAGATTGATAAATATTATCAATATAAACCAAAAAAAAAAAAAAAATCGTAAATATATTGTATATTTATGTCTAAGATCTAAACAAGAGCCAAAATATTTTGAAGATTATATCATGTCTAGAAAGTGCCAATTTATAAGTATGTTTAAAAAAAAAACAAAATCGAAATATTGAACAGGCGTTGCATAAAATTGCGTTCAGTGTTCATCCGATGTTTTTTGTTTGTTTTTACACAATTTACAATTATTGAGAAAAGTCCTGAGAATTATTTTTGCCTGATTCGAAGTTCAAAGTATAAATTAGATTAAAAATGCTATCAGAAACCATCCTAAATATAGATGATTGAAACAACTCTTCTACTATATAAAACGTGATAACGGTAAAAAATAAAACGCATTGAAAAACCAATATATTCTTTACTCCATTTCGAATATACAATTATAAATATGTCAACAAGAAAATAAAACAGCAATTTACTTTTTACTTCTTCATATTGCATAAAATATACTCATTTAGATTTTTGAGCTATATTTTTATAATTTTCTTAAAAATATGCAAATCAAAAAGAGCGTCTCAAAAATGACATAAATATAGGCATATATAGAGCATTTTACTTAACGGCTAACGCGTATTTAATTTAGGTACGTATTTTCTTATAAATAATAATAAACATGTATGCACGTGGTAGTCGTTAGAGGGTTAACAAATCAAATAAATAGTAAACCTTTGTATATATTTATATAATTTATAGGAATAAATAAAAATTTATAGCAGCTTTGTAATGATTTACGAGATATTTGTTTGATATTATATATTTGTTTAATTTTGTTTTCAGAAATGAATTAGTTATCGATTTTTTGGATTTTCAATTTTACTACAACAAACGATTCGGTCTGGTAAATAATTGTCAAGTTTAATTGTTTAAGACAACAGCTTTAAAAATAAAATATAAATAAAAAAAAGCGTAGTCTGTGTTATATTGGAAATAGTTTCCAAATATTTATCATTCGAGAAAATGTGGGCGTGTCCAGTATGCAAATTTTAAAATCATTTATTTTAAATAGTGGTATGCGGTTTATGTTTACTTACGATTTGTGATTGGCTTCTCTTTCTGGACAAATCAATCATCGACCGCGTGTCAAATGTGGAAAACTTGGACATGCGTTGTCTGGTCGGTGGTTTTGGCGGCATGTGTGTGACAGTAGCGGCGGTTGTAGTCTGCCTGCCGGAAGTCCTCCAGGGCACTCCCGACGGGAGCACCGGATTTTGTGACGGTTCAAACGTCTGACTGGTGATGATATTCTCGGGCATGTCGTCTTCCGGTTTCTTTGATGGCCTGGTGCCGCCGAACGATTTCGGCATCGTGTTGAACCGATCAGCGACGTAAGATCGCTCGGTGTTCGCGTCGACTGCAGTGTGCCTATTGGGTTTTCTCAGCGAATTGGTCCGCGACGGTCTAACTGGCGTGGCGATACCGCTATCGGAGTCGCGGTTGTTTCTGGTAATCGCGCCGTTGTCGTTGTCGTTAACGCCTTCCACGGACCGTGTCCTGTTCGACCGGAACACGTCTCTGATCTCTGACGACAGGTAATTGCTGATGTGCACGTCACCGCGACTTAGACCTTTCTCGCGCAGGAAAAACTCATCGGAATCAATTTCTTCAATCACGCCCGATCGGTGTTCGGACAAACTCTTCGTGTCCTTTGATCGGCTGCAGTCGTCGCTCAGCGATATCACCTCCTGTAGATCGCTATCGCCGAATTCGGCCAACGATTCTTTGGATACCTGTAAAGCTGGCTCGTCCAGCTCTTCTTCCACAGCCAGCGTGGCAGTTTGTTCTTCCGTTGGAGCCGGCGTTGATTCTTTGTGTGATCGAAAGAAGCGCCGATGGAAAGAGTCTTTCCGCTTGTAATTGTTCGATTCTGGCTCTCCTCCGTCGGATGACGGCGGTGGAGTTTTTTCTTTGTTCACCGCATTAGTTTTCCTGCGTTTCGAAAATATTCTCGGGTACGTACCAAAATCTATTATCCGAGGTTTCGGACTGTCCGGTTTCGACACTTTTGATGCGTCCGACCAAGTGCGCGGCCGGAAACCCGGTATAGACAGTCGGGAGCCACCGATTTTTACGGATTTTGACGGTTTCGGAGATTCCGACGACGTCCTGGATAATCCAAAACGGGGCAGCGAGAACCGACCACTCTTCGTCTCATCGCGACCACTCTTAGTCTCGTCCGCGCTAGATTCATTCGGGTCCGTGGATCTTTGCGAGAAGTGTCCAAAGGCCGTAGAGAAGTTCACTTTAGGTGCATTGAATGTAAACTTTTTTGGCAGAGTGGCAAATTGACCGAACTTGCGGCGGGGTTTTTCGCTGTTGGGCGTGTCCACGACTATTTTTTGCTTGGGCTTCCGTTTGGTCACCCCTTGCAGCTTGGTGCGTAGCATGTCTGCTTTGACTTTGACTTTTTGTTGGAACACCTTCATTCGGGTGTTACTGGACTCTACATCGCCCATGGACGAATTTTCGTTTTCGCCTTCATAAATCGATTCGTTGGATCGTACAGCTTTTTTATCGACATTTCTGTCGTCGTCATCATTGTCATTGTCTTCTTCATCGTCGTTTTCATCGTCGTCTTCTTCATCGTCATCATCTTCGTCGTTTTCGTCATTATCTTCCTCTTTGATGAGTCGTCCGTGTCGTCGTTGTTGTTGATCGCTTTCGGGTTCCGAACCCGTGTCGTCGGCCATTACGAGTTCTTCTGTCAATGGTATACGTAGAAAATGGCGATTTTCGTCTTTTATCGGATTCACGGCGGGTGGAGTAATCCGATCAGCATTGGCTGCTGGCGTGACAGGTTCGTATACGTGATCCCTGAAAAAAAATGTAACGTTATCAAAAACGGATCCCGCTAAACATATTTTGAATATTTGCATCAGCAATAATGGCTGGTTCACGCGCAAACGGGCGCCGTACAAAAACCGGCGTAACGACAGAAGGGTTAAATTTATTTATTATTTGGCGACAATAACAGAGACAGAGAATTCGACATGCCAAGAATCCTCTCGCGAGAGAGCGAAAACTTATTTATAGGTGTCTGTTGGTCCGGAGCTAAAAGTAGACGTAGAGACGTAGAGTGGTTAGGATTTGTCGTATACCTTAATACATATAGTGTATACTATACTGTATAACTTTTTTTTTCTGTTAATTTGTTCGTTTAACGGACGATAAAATATTTAAAATTGGCGTACCAAGCCGAGATAACATTACGTTTAACGTCAAAATGTTAATTATATATACCTACGTACAATTAAAATGCACTGTTTTATTGGTATTATGTAGTACACAAAGTATATAATGTGATTATCGTGTAAATATAGAATAGCTATAAAAAAAAAATGTATTCTTAAAACGCTAGATTTATAGTTGTGATGCTTGTTAGTTATACTTATTACATATTCACCTAAATATAATAACACAATTAAATATTAATTTTAGTGATTTCATAAATATAACATAATAGCAGGTACACGAAATATTTTTCTTTTTTCGATACATTCGACGTGCCAGATGAATTTAATGACGTTATCGTATTATATATTATACTCACCCCATGTCTGGACGTGCCCTACATAAAATCACGTAGCACAAGTTCTCGAGTTAATTATGAATCCAACAGTGTGGTTGGCATCTTTGGTTAGGAAATATCATCCGTCGTTCGACGGTGTCGGAAGACCAGCGGCCGCAAATGACTTCCGGACAACACTGAATCGTCGTAAGACTACACTATAGTCTATACACATTCCCCGGTCTCGACATCGCCGCCACGCGCTACACAATCGCGCTCGATTTTATACGGAGAGAAAAATCGAAATTGCCGTGACGGTTGCCAAATGTGTTTTGGCCGTCCGGCATAACCCGAATATTCAGACGAGAAGAGTATTCGTTTTTTTTTTCACTACCAAGTTCCAACTAAATAATATCATTATCATCATCTCTGGGCCAACATATAATATAATCGAGATTTTTGTCGTTTTACACAGCCAAATGGTCATGTACCACTGCAGTCTGCTGCAGGTATTTAATAGTACATAACTGAACGAGTGTCAATGAACCCGCGGTCTTACATTGATTGAATATCGAGATCGAAATCCATCTAAATCGAAATAATTTATTCACTTTATACTTACATAATATTATGTAGACGAAGTCGATAGGTTTATTCGATACACAGCGATGAATAATACGTTTGAAAAAATAAAATCGTCTTTAGTACATTATATTGCAATAATGTTGTTATTAGATCATATTATTATACATTATTGTCAAAAACATCCGGCGAAGACGTCATGCTTGTACGAGTGTATTAGGTAGTGGTAGTCTAAAATAAGACAGGAAATGCGAATAAAAGCCTAAAAACTAGTGCGTCTTGAATATTAAAACAGTACCATAATTTTAAATATAACAACAAATATTATATAAATTCGCTCTGCCATATTATATAGTAAACAATATATTGTTTGTAAACGAAAAAGAAAAAATATACTAACGTGTACCTACCACATCATGTGTAAGGATTATTGGAGTCCGTGTGCAATGTTTATGACAATTGCAGTAAACGTATAATAATTATCTATTATTATTATACGCTTGTATCTATGAAATCTCGTTATATACACTTTAAAATGAATCATTGATGTGTCGTTATTATTATTATTATTAACAAAAAATTGTTTGGACATTTGGTTTTATATAGGTATACACAATATAATATTTGACCAGCATCGAATATACTTAACGAATTTGGTGGCCGTCACTGCAGACATGCACTATGCATGTATACGTCAAACAAGAAACGTGTAATTTCAAATGTAGGTAAACAAGGCGATTCATTTAATGTAAAATACTCATTATATATCGAAAAGTATAGACTTTTTCAAAATTTTTATTTATAACGTCTTAAAACCGCGTGAAAAAAATTTTTTTTTGAAAAAGTCTGTACTTTTTGATATACAATGAGTGTTTTACGTTAAACGAATCAACTACTTGTATAATATACTCTCTTTTAATTCCATTAGAAATCGAATTTTCGATTTGTCATTGTTTTTTAAACGAAATGCCCATCAACACTTACTAACAGGCGATAGCAACTAAAACACATATAGTTATTGGCACATATTTTGACACGTATGACGTAATACGTATTATATAGCTATAGGTAGATTGGTAAAATTTTTATTCGATTTGTTTCCACAAAGACCACGTGAGGTGTAAACGTAGGGGCTACATACCAGTTGTGACAAATTGTTTAGTCCAATATTGTGACATAACAATTGCTGACATCAAATTAATAAAAACCATATGAGTTAACGGACACAAATATTTCCCTTTGCTATATTTTCCTTAGAACTTAAGAAAATCTTCCGAAAAAAGTCGGTAGATGGAATTCAAAATATTTGTGTTTTACCCAAGAGCAATCGTTATTCTTAAAATGTTTTTTTATATAAATATATTGTTGTCATAGATTTTGTGACAACATTTTTCTTTTGAAACAAACTGTATAAATGTTAATTTATTTATTTCGCCACTTGAGTACTGCAAAATTTTTTTAAAAATGCATTAATATCAATAATGAAAATTGTTGATATCAAATACAAATTTTCTAATGTCCGCATTCCAAAAAATAATTATTGGAAATTTGTCCGCAATTCGTATGTCGCCTTTTTAGGTCTCGTCCGCAACTCAAGTGGTTTCCATTACTTTGTCCGCGATTAGGAAACATCGAACGAAGGTACTTGAAAGGATCGTCGAAGATGTACTTGCCTTTCATACTTCACCCAGGTTTTTTCGTCGAACGGCGGCTTGTTGAGATGCGTCCACGGGTACCCGCCCACAGACCGTTTTCTCCTCACTTCCTCCCAGTGATAGGTGGCTAGCGGAAGTGGTGGTGGTTCGGGAGTCGTCGACCTGTCCGCGGTGGATCTGCTGCATACCGAAGTAGATCTGCCCGACGCGGACAGTCCCGGGGTGGACCTGCGTGAAGTAGATCTGCACGGGGTGGACCTGGTCGATGGCGACCTGCCGGGTGTCGACCGGTTCAGCGTTGAATAGTACGGCCCTTCCCTGCCGCAGGACACTGATTTGCGTGAATCTAATGTAAAAATATTGCTAAGTATATATTATAATCTAAGCAAACGCAGTTTGTTAAGTCTAAACGAAATCTAATGCGATTAAAATTCAAAGCCGTTGACATTGCGTTGACAATATAGTGACGGCCGATGGTAAGTTTTTGCATAATATATGATACCAGTGGCGCACCCAGAAGGAAGAACATTGGGGCTAAAGCCGCTTAAATTTGTTTTAATATATGCCCAAGTTAAATTATTAAAATATACTGGTCATTGTGTATTTGCGTATAAGGAAGAGTAGGACAATTTGTAAGCCTCACAAGAAAAAACCTGAGTGCGCGCCTGCATGATGCCAATCTATAGGTGCATGTACTCACATCATAATAATTTTATACGTTATACCAATCAAAAACGCACTGTTAAAATGTATTTGGCCACTGGATTTAAAAATTAAAATCTGGATATTACCGTTGAATATAACGAAAAATTCAAGTTATGTTTATTTTTCAGGTATCTTGTTTTTTTTAATTATTTTGTTAAGTGTTTTTATAAAGTGCCTATTTAAAAAAACTATTAAAAACATACGTTAAAAACGTTGACACCAATGACACCCATAAACATTTTCCTTCAAAAATAACTGGGCCATTAGCACTCCCTCCTTTAAGGCACTGGGTTAAAGCATTCAAGGTGATTTTTTTTTTCAAAATCGATTATATTATTGAACACAATTAAAACAAAAAGTTTTTCATTTGTAAATAAATTCACGACATTATAAATTACCTATATATATTTAAGAAAATGTATCTAAAATTAACTGCTATATCGGGTGACTTATTTAACAAAGATACTCATTATTTCAAAAAGTGTTAACATTTTAGAAAATATTTTTTTTACATGGTTTCAAGTCGTTACACAATAATATATTTTTATTTTTATCCTTATAATTTTTTAAGTGTACATTATTTTTAATAGCAACATGCATAGTTTCAATTTTATATTCCCAAGTAGAATATTCTTCTGAGTATTTCGATACTTACATAACTTAAAAAAATAAAGGATAAAAAAATTATATATGTATATATTAAAAAAAAATGTTATTATGTAACGAGTTGAAACCATGTAAACATTTTTTTTCAAAAGCGTTAATACTTTTTCAAATAATGAGTATCTTATGTTAAGTGGATCACCTGGCATAATATATGAAAAACCATAATTTATTACATTCATTATCACATGAAATTAACACAAGATACTCAAATAAACAATTTCTTCATAAAAAAATATCTAAAAAAAACACATCCTATAGACATTATGAAATAATTTGCACTAAACTATGTAATAAAATACCATCTAATATATATTAAATCTTTCAGTTAATTCATTCAAGTGTTATGTTTTACAATGGTGATTAGAGTCCCCCGACGAATTAATAATATTATAGTGATAAATGTTAATGTCAAATAATTTAATATTTAATCACGTTCTGTATAATATTTTTAAAAGTCTTTTCAACGGGACTTAGTATTTATATTATGTGAAATTAAATGAATTGAAATAAATAAATAATATTTGTGCGTGTATACAATACGTTTCCCGAAAGTCCCGTATCACCCCAAATATATCCTTGAGACACTGAGACTGTGTGGCACATCAATAAAATAATATTTAAATGCTGTTTTTCGATAGGAATATTTAAGAAAATTCCAATTTACTAGTACGTATACATTTCTTGTAGATTACTGCCTATACAAGCTTTATTTTTAAGCACTCTTACAATATTTTTATGATCAAATTATGTATATATTAAAATTCTTATTTTTAGAATTTTAAATACACTTGAAGATCATATTTTTAAATTTTTGAGATTTGAGTACCACTTAAGGACGATCCTGTGACAAAACAAACTCCTGTTTTTCAAATAGGAATCATCCTTTTCACTTTAAATGGTTCAGCAGATAATTTTTTTTGATAATTTTGATATATCTAAATCAAAATTTAAACGAGTAGTTTTTGAGTTACATAACTCCTTGTGTACAAAGGATAATATGTCTATAGTAATGGGTTAAGTAAATACGTGGGCTTAGATGGATTGAAAATGTTAGTAATTACTATTGATTTATTATTATTAATTAATTAATATTATAAATATTTTGTAAAAAATGATCCAAGTGTAATAAATACTACATATAATATTACATAATATAGTTTATATTTTTGTAAAACCATTTTTAAAGATTTTTATCCTTAGTATAAAAATTTTTAAAACTTAGAAACTATACACATTAGAATTTTGATTTAAATACATAACAGTTTTCAATAAAAATCATCCGCAGGGTGAAAAAAAGGGTGGTTTTCATTTGAAAAATAGAAGGTTGTATCACCACAGAATATTCCTTAAGTAGATATTAAAAATCGTGAATTAAAAATATGGTTTTTAGATATATACTTAAAAAAATTCTAAAAAACAAAATTTGAATAAATGTACTATTGGAAGAGAAAAACGGGGGTGAGTATACTTAAAAAATCACCCTATATATACTGTATTTGTAAAACAACATTTAGAAAGACCACTGACCCAGCTATTGGTTTACCAGCGTGTCGCGGAGAGACTTTTGTGATTTAGGTATATATATATATATAGGTAGAATATAGGTACCGACCTGGTTCTTCCATCGTCACACACTACGCGGCGATGAGACTTACGCGTCCACGGGTCCGGGAACGACGAGTGTCATTCGCACAGCTTTTTTTCTCAATCTGTTTTCGAACGCACTCGGTTTTTTTATATTTTCTATTTATTTTTGTTGTATTTTTACAGAGTTCGTCTCGTCGCGTTTGGTTTTGGCGATTAATGGTTGACGCGCACACGAGTCGGATCTCACGCACCGGAGGCAGAAAACCGTTTGTGTGCATGTATGCAGCTCGTTTACGACGTGGTCCCGGTGCTCGAAAATGTTTGGGCCTCGTCCAATTTCGTCAATTAAAAATAAACTCGACCCTTTGGATTTTGTCGTATTGCAGAGTGGCCCATATCTTTCACTTTTTTTTTTTACTTTGTTTTCCGCCCGTCGTCGTCGTTGACCGTTGTATATTATTATATAACGACGATCGAAAACGAAAATCGCAGCGTTATTTATTTATCGATGTATAATACATATCCCCCTCCCGGCCCATGAATCCAATTGAAACGACAGCGCAGATTATAATATCATACGAATACAACCGTTATCCGAAAAGAAAGTACTAAAATTCTATATTGTGACAAACGGAACGGACGTAATTTTCTGAAAAATATATATGTTACAGTGAAAGATGTAAACGTGGTAAATGTTGTAAATGTAGACATTTACCGGTTATTGACGTCAATCCCCAGTTTAGTGATGTTTAATACATTTATGTCGGTGTGAACGATCAGTGATAAGTGTATAGATATGCGACAAAGCTTCGTTAGTTAAAAATATTAGAACGGAAATATATAAATAAGCGAAAATCCCACTAGCCATAATGCCGATGGTAAATGGACATTTCCACCCCTCAATATATTTTTGATGCGGACCTTTTCCCCCATTTTTTTTTTTTTTTTGAAGGTTTACTATTTAATAATATTATATTATTTGTTATTTAATATGAATTTTTTTTTTTTAATAAAATATAAAATACATACATTTTTTTTTATTTTCATAAATATAATAAATTATAGATGTATATATTTTTGATTAATTGAACTACTTGAAACAATAAAAACTACAATTAAAATAATTAATAAAAATTTCTAAAAATGTTGACATAAAAATGGTACATTTTGTAAAAAATCATTGATTTATGATTCTTTTGTTATATTTAAACACATATGTTTTAGCCTTTGTTTATATTTATTTTATTTTTTTGTTAAAACTGTTAAAATTATTTTATTGTTTAAAGTTGATTAAAAAATATTATAATTTTTAAAATATTTGGAAATATTAGACAATATGCAAAAAAATAATTTCATATTAAATAATAACATAATACTATTAAATAGTGAACTTTTAAAAAAAATAGGGGGGGAAACGTCCGCATCAAAAATATATGATATTTGATGGTGGTAGAAATATGATGATGGCTGTGTTAAAAACAAAATATTGTAATGTGACAATGGAGGCAGTTATGGCATTTGGCTATATGGTTATGATATTTAGGCTTATGCAGTAATTGTCAAGTAAAACAATTGAATCCAAATAGAGGACTTGTTATAAAACCAATTCTACATTCCGCATTTAATTCAAGGGCGCAAATTGATTTGATTTGCATACAATCGCAAAACTATAATAATTATTGCTATATAATGAACTATCAAAATCACTTAACTAAATTTGACTTTTTAAAACCTTTGAAGACAAAAATGACCGAACAAATCGCTTTAAATCTGATGGATATTTATACAACATTTGGTGCACCCGCTATACTTCACTCAAATAATGGTCGTGATGAGTCTGTAAAGTGTATAATAACACATTTAAATAAAATATGGGAAGACATCAAAATTGTGCATGGCAAGCCTTGTTACAGCCAGACCCAAGAATCAGTTGAACGGGCGAATAGGGATGTTGAAGAAATATTGGCTTATTGGATGGCTGATAAAAAATCAAAAGACTGGCCAATGACATTAAAATTTGTAAAATTTCAAAAAAATCATGCTTTGAATTTAGGTAAACTGTTTTTTTTTAATAATTTTAATTCATTAATTAATTAATTTAAATTTAAGTATGCTTATAATAGGTATTGGAAGATCACCATATAAGGCGATATTTAGTTGTACAGCAAGGACAGGACTAGCTTCAGCAGGGATCCTCCAGAATGAAATAAAAAACTAAATACAGAAGAGGATATTGAAGTACTATTTAATAACAGCAATTATTCAGATCACGTTAATGCCGTTAATGCAGTAGAAAATGATTTAGTCGATAAAGCTGCTGGACAAGGAATAGCTGGTTATCAAGACTTCAAATGCAACTGCAAAACTAGTTGTGGTGCTAAAAAATGTGCTTGCAATGCAACAGAAATTTTGTGCAGTTCAAAATGTCATAGTGGTAATCGAAACTGTAAAAATAAATAATTTATTATATGCATCTGTTTTATTCATTTTAATTAACATAACCTTTCATTAATTTCATTGAAATCAATTTCAAAAATGAATCGCCCACCAACAAAAAATCATTATTAAATAGTATCTACCTATATTAAAATAATTAGTGTATTATTTGAGATTTATCATCATTTACCACCAGTTATGGTAAATGACGTCAATGACCGGTAAAAGATGTATATTTGAGTTTAAATTATGTTTTTTTTTTACAACATTTACCTATGTAATTTAATGATTTTGGTTAATGACGTCATTGACCAGGGATTGACGACATTTACCAATTGTCATCTTTATCGTAACATATATAGATATATAATTAAACAGTTTTCGGCTGATTTATTAAGTGTATGTAGTAAACGATTGCACGCAGCGTTTAAAATATTAAATTATATATATTATGCATAATGCAATTATATAATATATATAGTACTATCATTACTCACACGCATTATCATGTACATCAGCAATACTTACACGATAAAGGTACGTATAGTATACGTAAATCGTATTCGAATCCGTGAAGCACAGTACATGCAAAAACATATAGGGATTACAAGAAACAGTATAGAGAAACAATAATAATTTATAATAATAATACGACGATAAAACACTTATATAGTAAAACTAATTTAAAGTACTTGGTTTTTATTAAGCAGTAATGTTTTTTTTTAACCAAGTAGTTTTATAATATAAATAGATTAATGAATTTTATAAAAAATACTGTACTTTATTTCGCTAACAATTTGTATATAATGCAATTTTAAGAGATTTTTCGTAGTACAAAATGGAAGATTTGGAAATTGATTTAGTAATTTAGAAAAAAATTAAACTATTATTATTATTAGAAATTAGAATTTAAAAAAAAAAGAAAAAGTGTTACAGGTTTTTTTCAAATTTAATTGGTACACAATATAACTTATATAATAATATAACATTGTAGTTTGGTACTTTTATTCACGTATATAAACATTATAGGCTTTCTTAATGATTATATACGTTTATATTGTACTTTCGATCGAACGTATTTTGATTAAACCATAACACATTATTAAGTTTCAAATATATTACGATGGAGTTAAATAGTATTTAACAGATTATATGAACAAATAAATAAGCCATTAGGGCCTAAATAAAGAAAATAATAATCATATATTATTAATATAATATAAATATATATGGCGTGATTCACAAAGCATGCCTCTCCATCTTTTTTTTTTTTAATAACAATGCAAGTGTTCAAAATCTGATTATTAAACATTTTTAAAAGACTGTATTTTTAAATATTTTAGATTTTTTTACCACTTAGATAAAGAGTGATTTGTGACGATTAAAACTTCTGTTTTTCAAATAAGAAACCCCTTTTATACTTTAAATTATACAAGTAGATCATTTTATTTTAAAAAAATGTCGATGTAGTTATCTAAATTAAAATTGAAACGAGTAGTTTCTGAGTTATTAAAATGATATTCTGAGGATAAAATAGACCTTAAAAATGGTTTTACAAAAATACAAAATAGATGTAATATTAAAACTAGTATTTATTATACAAAGACAATTTTTAAAAATTTCAAAATGCTTATAGATTAATAATAGTTACTATAATTTTAAAATCATCATAGCCTCCCCCCCATATTTTTCAAGCCCATTATCACAACTCTATTATCCTTAGTACATTTTGTTTAATAATCTGGAAACTATTCGTTGGAATTTTGATTTAGATAGGTACATCGATATTCTCAAAAAATTATCTGCTGAATATTTTAAAGCATAAAAAGGTGTTTGGTTTTCATTTGAAAAACAAGTTTATATAGCTACATGACGCCCCTAAAACGGTACAAAAACTATTAAATATCTATTCGAAAATAATGTGGTCTTCAAAAATCAGATTTTAAATAACCGAAAGAAAAAAATGGTGGGGGCATGCTTGATGAATCACCCTGTTAATATATATATCGTATAAATATATAAATATACATATGTATATTATATTTAATCTAGATACTGCTATTTAACTGAACGTATATTATATATATATATAGGCATGTATATGGAACAAATATTGAACTCCAGTTATTGGAAACAAAACAAATATATGTGGGATAAACATTTATAGACTAGACGAACATGTAAATTGCCACATTTTACGTACGATTGGTCGAAATCAAAATTTAAAACGGATTTAAATATCGTTGACTTACATATCATATCCGAACAATTTTTTCACACAATATTCAGATATAGATTACACACACGGATTTCACGACTTTGTACAATATTTATAGAAACATATAATATTATATATATTATATTATGGTATTATGGTAATACTACATACTATATGTATTATAATCAAATAACAACAATAATAATAATAATAATAATAATAATAATAATAATAATAATTATAATTATCATTTTTATACTGGAAGAAGTTGACGACGACTGCCGAGCAAGTTAGTAATAATAATATAGTGGGTCGTGGGGATCATTCGAAATTTTCGAAATGTGATAAAACGTCCAAGTGTTTGGCCAACTCTCTGACGTATTTCTTCAAAGATATCTCGTCTAAAAAGCTGGCCAAAGGCAATGGCGGTTGACACCGTGGAAGATACTGTTCTCCCTGAAACAGATAAAAGTGTTATTAGTTTGTTACTATCTACGCATAGGTAGTAATATGTGTAAAAAAATGTACCCAACGAATTGTGTAAAATAACAACTCAAAATATTATCTCTTGTCCCAAACAGACCAAACAGATATTTTTAATTTTTCAGAAAAATGATAACTTGTCTTTTCTATCTTATCTAATTATATAAAATTGGATGTTTATCTGTCTGTCTGTCTGTTTGTTAGCTGGAGACTCAAAAATTACTGGGTCGTTTCTAATAAAAGTTATATCAATAGATTCCTTGAGATTTGGAGGGTGTTTATGGCGTATTTTTTCAACTCCTATAGATAACTGAAGGGTAGCTCACACATGAATTTAATTTTCGGTTCACGAAAAAAAGAATTTTTGTTTATTTATTATAGGGCTGCCGTTGGTTACATTGTTACATAATATTATATTATTATTATAATTACTTTATAGAAATATTGCATATACATTTTTTTACGAAAAACCAAATCTTTGGCATGAGCAACGCCGGGTGGGACAGTTAGTTTTATAGATATTTGGTATTTTAGATAAAATAAATTTTTTTTATTTGGATGTTATAATTACCTCGGTTATGAGTTTAAAAAAAAGAGCTTTAAAATCCATTTAATGGCGTTTAAGTGTTTTTCTTATTAATGCGTAGGTAGAAGCTAGAATCGAGTACGGTCAAAATTCGTATTATATTTTTTATTTATTACTTGTGAAATGTGCATGGTCGAAAATATATTAAGCATATTTGAGCATAATATTTATGCACTATTATAACTGCATGTTTTTTTTTTTTTTTTTTGAAGCTGGTTTCAATATTTATTATACTTTTACATCCGAAGACAAATTATTTTTAGATGTTGTTGCTGAACTAGCGCTAGTCAATGGACATTGAATATAATTTTAAATGAAAAAATTATCATACAAGCAAGAGTAAAAAAAAACATTATCTTGGCGAAGATATATTCATAATAATATATTTGTATTATAATTCAAGAATAATTCGAATAAAAAATTAGTTTTGCGAATTCGCACACCACGCATGTACGTATAGTTTACTTAATACACTTTCGATAATTATATAGTATTTTAAATTTTACTATTACATGGTAGAATAATAAATGTAAACAATAATTAAATAAACTCGTAAAATAAGATTTTAGAGATTTTTTAAATTAAATATGTTTGTTTAATAGACGTCCAATGCCTATTTCAAAACGATTTATACAAATTTTCAGAAATCCGTGGATTTTGCACGTATTACTACGCCGTTTGCAAAAGTTAATATATATTTGCGTGTTTGGTTCATTCAAAAATAGCACAACTTACTATCGCAAACCGTTTCCACAATGCGTATAATTTGTAGATACTTTTTATGCCAATGTCTTAATTAAAACATATTTAATGCATTTCACGAGTATGTTGTATGTAAATTGCGTGCATTGGTATATGTGCCTAACTACAACTATGCTATACTCTGCTTATAATTTTCAACATTACATTATCCTAATAATTTGTAGGCAATACCTTTTATCATATAGAAATAACAATTATCGGTCCTACGATTATTATACATTAATTATTGCAGGCACGTCTAACTATGACGTGTTAATCTGTAAACAAAAACTATGACATACGTTACACGATATAGTCAACTCAAAATGAAAATAATAGTACATTATTTATGACGGAATTTAATATCAGTAACTCACAACAAATGCTCGATGATGACGAAGTACGACGTGGCAAAAGACGTACCGCAATAATAACAGCCGTAAAAAGTCGTCACCGAAGAATTGTATGTAAGACACGTCTGAAACGATAACAATAAACAATACGTTTACGCATGAAGTTCGACAAAACAATTGTTTCTGGAAACTTGTATTATTTTTATTTTGTTTTATTTACCTGGTTTCACTTTGCTAGTAAACAGACGGCTAGCTTCCGTGATGAATCTATCTACGTATGAATTGGCCCTCTCCCACAAGTGCATTTTAACCGTTAGGATGTTGCATATGAGACAGAATGCAGTCAAAGGGCTATGCAAGAACAACGTGAACAAACTTCCATTGTGCTGTAGTTGTTCTGTTGAATAAAAAAACACACAATCTAATCAAAACCACACACCAATTCAAAATATATGTATTATTTTTAGATTAAACAACATAATAATATAATAATATTTAACATGTTATGTTAAATTAAATTATATGAAGAAATTAAATTTTGAGACACATTTTATGATGTTTACAATTTGATGTATTTCTAGAGAGTATCTTGTGTATTTATGTATTTTGTGAATGTTTTTGTTTAGTCTGACATTACTATTTTCAATCGTAAACTAGAGAAAATCTAAATAAAACATGTACCAGCGGGATTCTAAATAAATAGCCTCGCCAAGTCATAGTAGAGTCAAAAACGATAAAAATGTTAAATGCTGAAATATTGTTTTCTTATTGAAATTCAAAACTGAATAATGCTCAGACTGACATTTTTTATCAAATATTTAATAAAGCATTTTCTATTTATCATGATATAATTTTGAAAATATTTTGGCTCACTCATTTTTATGCTATATATTGTAGTTTAATATTTTTTGATTTTATCTATTTAGGTATCTTACAATTTTTTTTAGTGAGTAAAATACCTTTAAAATAAATTACAAGATTGCTCATAGTTTTTATTAAAAGAAATAAAAAAAAAAAATTAATATAAATTCACATACATTTTTTATGAGTTATTAATATTTTGACAACATAGGATATTCAAACTTATCATAGGTAACGATTTATCCTCGAATGATTTTCATTATAGTTTTTTTTCTCAATATTCAAAAAATATTAATCGAAAAAACTAAAACATTTCCCTGTAACTTAAATCATCATTTTCTATAAAATTACACTTTCAAAATATTTTCTGTAATTTTATATATAATTATAATTTATTGATATTTTTAAATTCTCGATTAGTTCTTTAAGTAAATATATATAAAAAAAAATTGTATACTCTGTCAAAAAGCTTGAAAATTTAATAGAAGGATCTTAATAAGTTGTTCTTAAAGAAACATAAACATCTCGAAAATGCTTAGTCACATACTTTCATTGTAAACTATTATTTACTATAGGTATACGCAATGAAATTTCCAAAATATTAGATGAATTTTGAGCTATTTATACCACGACTATTTATTCTCACCGTTCTGAGGTACGTTGGTTTATTGACTTATAAGCTTATAGCAATTCTGGTAATATCATATGAAAATAATACCATAATAATACGAGTTAAGTTTTTAGAAAAAATTAGTTCAATCTACCGTATTACTAAAAAAATAAATTACTAATACCTATATAAATATTAATAATAAAATATGCTTAGAAATATGGGCTGATAAACGGTCCCGCTCTGAAAATTTTTTTATCCTATATAATGATTTATTACTGAATTCAAATTCAACACATCCACCACAGTTACCTAAAGAAAGATATACTCTCAACACATAATTTGATTATAAAACAGAGCGACTTTTCGAGTTTTTTAAAAATAAAATTTAGATTAGAAAATAACATTGGTGCACAAAATTAGCAATATTTGTTTTGTTAACAGAGTTCAGAATAACGACTTAGAATTTTGATATCACATTAACCTAAACTCATTCTTTTTTTTGTTAATGTGTCCGTTTTAATAGAAATATTCTTATATTATTACTATGTTATTATTTATTATTTTATAATTTTTCCGACCGTGAAGTTTATCCGGCAACTCTTGGGGAGACATGAGCACGACGAACGGATGGCCGAAATATCTCGGTATGTATTGAAAGGCAAAACTATTATCGGAATCGATAATTACAAACAATGGTTTTCTAGTGAACGGGTAAAGATCTCCAGGATATAAGCTGTCGAAAGAATAAAAAAAAAAATATTTTTTAGTTTTCAAAATAATATATGGACTGAACCATAATTTAAATTCTCACCAATGGATTTCTTTTACGTGTACACCTTTTTTATTGGTCAGTTCCATTTCTCGTTTGCTACTTGCCATGATTCCTCCACAATCGTAACCCACTGAAAAATAATTATACAATATTAGGTTTTAATCACATTTCAAATGTATACCACGAAAAACATACACGTTTTTCCCTATAATGTACCTAAATGAGAGTGATGCTAAAATTATTTATATTGAAAAACCGAAATTAATAATTTTGTTTTGGATAGCGACTACATAAAGCAATATCTCCCAACCTTTTTTTTACAACGACACTCTTATTTGGATCCATAAAAATGGTGACACGCTTAAAAAATAAATGGATTTTTGAAAAAGTAACTATTATAAACTTGTTTAAATTATTACAATAGAAATAAACACATTTTTTGACGACACACATCGCGATGATACGCAACACACCGGTTGAGAACCACTGATATAGAGTATAAAATTATATATAGGCTATGCTTTAAATCGATATTAGAAACGTCGCATTTTTATAGCGATTGGATCACCACCAAGTTAGATTTTATAGCAGTATACATAGGCAGAAATCCGTTAAAAAATCAGGGAGAAGCTAATTTTTTTAACATCAATGTGAGCCGCAAGGAATTCGATTCCACACGACTAAAAAGTTGTCTGTTTTTTGGTGGCTAATGGAATATTTGGGGGAGGGGGAGGGGGTGATTCTTTGCCATTCAAGTCACGTACTAGATTTCTGCCTATGGTGGTAAATCTATTAGGTGCATCGTATATGAAATCAAAACAAATAATCATTAATTTTAATTTAGTCGGGCATTACCTGCTATGTGTATACGACTTACCTATAATACCTTTATTCAATATATTCTATAATGAGATAAACTGTATAAGAAATAGTGAATATCAACTTTTTTATTATCTGGTATAATTTTAAGAATGTATCTAATCGTAAACATTTTCCGATTTTAAAGTAGAATCTATTTTATATTTTTATAATATTTTCCTGTATAGATATTATTAGAATATCAATTTTTTTTAGGTATTTATATTTTACACAGTTGTCAATTTATATATATATATTAAAATAGATTCATTTCATTTTCCATCAAAACGTTTTGAGAAATTATGTTCTCTAATTTGAATAAAGTAATATAGGTATACCGTAAACATAATAAATGATAAATATACGAAATTTTCAAAATATGTCTTTTAGAACAAGCTATAATAGGCACTTATAAACATGTATTTAATTTATAAATGTTTTACTTACAATCATTTACGTGTTTCGAGGTTTGAAAACATCCGTCTGCCGAAACGTACATGAGCAGCACGCCGTTCGCAGGGAGCTCTTTAAAACCTAAAAGTAAAAATATTAAATTAAAAATAAAAATAAAAATGTATAAAATTGACTTGTTTAAACCTGTGGCTAAAAACATCATTATTTGGGTAATAGTTGGTTTATAAAGTATATATTTGTGAGGATTTTCTCTTCTTGAACTATTCACGTCGTGATTGGCCATCATTGGGTACGCTAAGGTTTTATTACTAGTTATCGAGTAACTTTTTTCCTACAAAATACATTGAAATAATTTAGTCAATAAAGTCAATACCATAGTATAAATAAATATTATTAATATAAAAACCAATATAATAACAAAAGATGTTTAGCAATTATTGCACTACATAGAATTGCTACAGCATCTAAATGTATAATAGATTAATTTGTAATAAAATATTTTATAGATTGAAATATTTAACATATTCCGTTTTTCCGATCAAAAATAAACTGACATAAAATAATATTATGATATCGCAATCAATTTTTTTTTGTTTTTTATCAAATTATAAATTTTTTATCAAACATTTTAATCAATTCGATACAGGCTATAATTTGTACTGTCAGGTATTTAATATATATACGGCATACTACGCATACAGTGTAGAATAAACCATATATTGTTTTTAATTTAAAACTAAAAACTAATTTAAGCAATGTTACATTTGAACAGTATAACTCACAAATGATGCTCTCGAAGGAGGATCGGATACGTGATTGACTTCGTCTCGATTTTTTTCCCTCTCCAGCGTCTGCATCATTCGGAACATGTCTATCGTCATTTCGCTGAACTTGACCTATTAACAGACAGTTTTATTGTAATGATATTATTGACAGCCCTATTTTCAGACCGTATGCAATACTATTACAACGCATAATCGTATCGTGTTTATAATAATATAGTATATATTAAAGAGGTGTTGGATTTTTTTCCCACCTGTTCCGACGCGTTTCCTATGAGTATAATTTCTTGCAGCGAGAGATTCATCATCGTGGATTTTTCCACCGGTGGCGTAGTCAGCGGTGTTAACCTGTAAACACAATTATTGTTATTAGGTCTTACCCATATATAAGGTAGGCGGTAAAACGCGTAGAGCCGTAAAAGTTTTTTTTATCGCACATGTGCGTGTCAAACGCGTATAAGGAAAACGAATCATGCGTTAACGCTTTTGTACGTTGTATGGTATCATTTGCGGTGTGCCGAACACGAAAATATATATTATATTGAATGTCGGCCGTTGACGGAGGGAAATCGAACGGGCGGGAAAGACCGCAGACACGTACTTATACTGCAGCCGATATTCACATACCTACGACGCAAAGGCGCAAAGACGCACCAAGCGGTGTTCTTTGCCGCAAGAACTCCGAGAAAAGCTCATTACATTGATCCCCTCTCGAAGAACTATTTTTCTCGGAGAATTCAATATTAGTTCATAATATCTTAAAACGTCATCGGAATGGTTTTGTGCTTCGTCGTTTTATTTTATTGTTTTCAAATTTGTCGTATCAGAGCACGCAGTTACGCGTCAGTCACTCAGTGATTATATAGTATTATTTGCGGTACTCTGGCGGTAGTTCTTTTTATTTCCAACAATAATAGACGTGACGATGGGAATATACGAGAAAAATTAAAACCAGTTAGAGATCATCTTTAAAGCTTTAAAGAGGCCGTACTGAATAAGATATAAACTAAATAATACTATTACAATATATACACTGCAGTATTTAATCGACAAAAAATAAAATAAAATTTTAGATTAATGTTAAAGTAGTAGACTTTTAGATTCTTCGAAACTATTGAAAGAATTTATATTTATTTCGGATTCTCATCAAACACTCACGTCACGGAATATGATGGAGATTAGATTTATAATTTGTAATTTTAAAATAGTAGTTTTCAAAAAATGGTTTTGGATAATATGGAGATTTTAAGAATAGTGTTAGAAGAGCTCAAAACCCTCGTGCCTGTAAAAAGGCGACATTATAATATTATGCGAAGTATGAATACGCAAAGACTATTATACAGCATCACGGTTACGGTATAGGATCATATTAAACGACAATACGACACGTTTAAGTATAAAATATTTTATACGTATTTCGTGTCGTGTATCGTATTATTATGTTGTTTATAGGTTTATTGTATATATCGTTTACCTGTGTGAAAGTATAACACTGCTCTGGTCAGCGTGTAAAACGTTTACAATGCTGTCGGCTTTCACAAAAGTCTTGATTTCCTCCAACACTAAAGACCATTCCAACTGGTCATCCGGTTCGTACGTACTCGTGTAGTCTACGATTTGCTTGTCGAGCTCCTATACCATAAAAGCGCACACGGTTACGACGCTAATATTTATAAGATATGAGAAAAACGAGTGTAAGTAAAAAAACCAAAATCAAAACGATGCTATTCAGTTAAAATATTATCGATTTTTTTCTCTTCTTATATAGAGGGAACGATACCGAGTACTGCAGTAGACTTAGAATAATATTATATAATATTATTTGACATTAATAAAAATATCGCTATTTATACGTACAGCCAATAATTCACGAATGGCTCCCACTCTTCTCAGCAACAGACACACTACAATGAACCTAGCGTAGTACCTCAGTTTCTTTACCATTAGATCGGATCTGAAAACATATTATAATTTATAAATTATAATATGATGCAAAAATAGTTTTGTATCAGATATACAAATATAATAATAAGATGCACATTATTGTTGTTATGGCTAACATGATACAATATTATAATATACTAGTTGATGAAATTACGCTTATTTTAAACGACCAATAAACATTAAAACGCTGATGGAAATAAACTATTCCATTATCTGTATATAATTGATATTATAGAACTATATAACTATATTATATTATATAGAAACGAGTATAAGTGTACATAGTTATACTTTCACGGATAATCAAATAGGTACTGTATTTTCATCTCTCAAACAGTATTTATTAACTATACATTTTCATTATAAACCTCCCTCAGTGTCCTAAAATGGTCGTTTATTTAATTATTTACTTTAAATACATATATTTATTTACAGAAGATATCGCATTAAATTTTACGGTTTTTGTTTTAAATATGTTGAAAATATCATTAGCTTAAATATTTTAAGTACCCGTAACTTAATCGTTTAAAACATAATTATTGTCAGACAATTACATAAAATCCAATTATTTTACAATATTAGGTTGAAAAAAATAGCGACTTTGTTCAAACCTCAAATCAATAATTTATTTAAAAAAAAAAGTATTAACTTGTAATTGTAATATAATTTGTGATTCAGCCATTCGAACCAACTAGGTACGCGTTTTCATATAACTATGCGATGCATTAATATATTGGTTAAATGTCATTATAGGTACGTATTATTAATTCGAATGTCAAGTAGTATTTTAAATTTAAATAGGTAAAAATAATGAAATAAAAGATTAATACTTATAATTTAATCATATATTATGCGTTTTTGTCACTGCATCTATTATATTATATATACTAATTGTAATTGTTACAAACGGATATTCGATTTAAACATTATAATTTATGTAATCAAAATAGTTTCAATTGATCGTTATTTGGTAATTATCAATTTGTTTTATTTTTTACTTACCTATCTTCCTGAGATACTCGAGAATAATATTGTCTTCCTCTTATTGCCGAGTAGAACGAATACGCTTCATTCAAATTGTTCGTATCGCTGGTTCTAAGGCTAAAACGAATTAATTGATTGCATTTAAATTACACCATAATAGTAGGTACCTATTCACCTTACGAGATAATGGACATAATAATAAAGTGAGTAATTAAATGTGAGGATTTTGTGTGTACACATGTATAATGTATTGGCATACTAAATTAAAATTTACACGGATCTCTTGAGGTGAAAATATACATTATACTATGACCAAAGAGTTTTAAATCGATAAGTGAATTGTGTAAAAAAAAAATAGGCCCGTCACGTTCGAAAGACATGCCACGGTACAATTGTTTTATACTTGAAAGCTATGCCTCTTGCAATCCCTTAAAACTCCGTTAAATAAAAAAAAACCAATGTACATGGTGTTGTAGAAATACCTAACGAATGTAATATAATTAACCAACTGTGTAATAACTTTTACGTTTATCAATTTATTTTAAATATTATATTTCTAATTCAGACATTATATTAGTATACGACTATATTGTTATTAATAAATTAAAAAAAAAATGTAATAAGAACAAAAGTTATTACAATAGTCGGGTTAACTATAAACGCTTGTTGTCAGTTATTTCTGTTACACCCTGTAACTATATATAAGCCAACGAGTCCAAGTATGACCGCTGTTTGCATCGATTTTACACATTATGTAAAATAAGCTATATAATGGAGTGACTACCATACATTATAATAGAGTAGGTACCTATATGTGTATAATGTATATTGTATATATCACATAATATATACAAGAGTAATAGTGTAAAATGGTAGTTTTTTTCACCGAGATCACGTTCATAAGTGGATAATATAATTAAAACCCTTGACCGATAATAATTTATAAGGATAACCCAAAAAAACACTTAAAACTTCGAGTGTAACATAGCAGTGTCGAATTCGAAATTAATTTAGTTTGCCAATTTGTCATTTAGGGGCTGTCATTGTCGCTTAGTTCGTTGGCTTTTGTACGATATTTTTTTATTTTTTTATCTTTACACCACGTTAAGTATGTAGAAAGGATCAATAGTTATGGGCTCATCGGATAGTGTGTCATTTTTATGCCTCATTGAAGAATATGAATATACTCACTAGTAATGATAATACAGTTGACCTATTTTCGAGGCTATTTCACCTATTTGCCATCGCTTTAAGCCATATTTTGTATCCAATACTTGTCTGAAACAAAACGATTGAACGTGAAATTACATTGAACATTTTTGATATTATTGATTTAGTCGTGATTATTTTTTGAAAACAATTTTTTTTAGATTTAGGGGTATAATTACTTCGTCAGGTAATGTTTTCCCTGTATGCTCTTATTTTAAGTACCCACATGCGTTAATTATTCAATTTATTATGTCGGTAAAAATAATAATGTTATTATTTAAGCTCGACTTTACACTGCAGTTTGTTGGGTAGGTACCATGATGATGTAAAAAAATCAAATTATAATAGTTTCCCACATCAAAACATTGTGAATTATAAAGTTTCATTTTATGTGAAAACTACAACGAGTAAATTTTAAATACGATCAATAAAATATAGTAAATAGAAAAAACAACGTTTAATAAGTTTTCCATTTATTATTAAAATAGAGGTAAATCGTATTACTTATAAGGTGCACCTGTACAAATACAATATTAGGTATAATAAAAATTTCAATGACTTAAGCTGCACAGGACAACAGTACAACAAATTATCTTTTAATCTTTTTAACTTTTATCATCAAAAATGTTAAACGACATTATTAAAAGTAAAAACGAAAATAAATAAATAAAAATTAAATTCTATAAGATATTTTGTTCAACACTGAACACACGAAAAGAATATTAAAATATTATAATAATAATAAATTCGCATAAATTATACCATAGTACGTGTGATATTTTAGTTATTACGATATTATAGCTTTTTAAATAACTTATTTACTTTAAGAGAAAAAAAATAAAAATAATAATCGAGATAAATGTTTTACATTTTAAAATGTTCGCGCGGACAAGAAAAAAATGATTTTGTTTTCAGTCGTATATAGTCATGTAAAATAAAGTGATTAAACACAATATTAAATCACTAAATTTTAATTACTGATAAAAATGTACATTATAATAATAAACGTTATAATAATTAGACTATACAAAAACATATTGATATTTAATAGACAGCCTGCAGTGTTATATAGTGCAGCAGGCCGAACAAAACGACTTGGCGGACAGACCCGCCTGTTGGTCATCCCTCTTGCAGTATATATATATACGACCAATTATGATAATAATTGTGCTGCTTAAATGTAATAATTATATTATAATTTCAAAATATATATTTGTAAATTACCTATGTTGCTGTTGAAACTTCCAAAGTTTTGTATAAACGTCGAAAGTTTTGCCGAAATACCCTTGCCAGATTTTTTGACCGCATTGTGGAAGGTCTCTGTAAATGTAATTTAGTGATTAAAAATTTTAATCTCATAGGGATGAGTATTATTTCAATAAGATCTCGACTAAAGATGATTTACAATTGTGGTTGCATATCACTGCGCCTATTGACGTTTTCGTGTGAGGGGAGGGGGGGAAATAGGACCCCCTGTGGCCATTTTTTTAAGTCATAACAGATTCCTTCGGGGTGTTTTTAATGCACATGCTGTAAATGACAATTTATGTTTTTTTTTCTATATATATATTTTTTAAGACAATTGTATTCAAACCTGTAGTACCTATATAAAATATATACTCAAAGAATAAGTAAAAGTGATTTAATTGCATTTATTGACGCGTCCACTTGTGTCCATGAGACCACTTCAAAAGCTCCAAACTTATGCACTGAGACTCATTATACTTTTGTTCCATTTTGTTATTTGTTAGTAGTGAAAAACAGAGGTGTTAGATTGAAATATTAAAAGAGATCTCTGCAATCGAGTTGTGTTTAAGAACTGTTCGAGGGGTTACTAGAGCGTTGGTTCAAAGGCGTGGAGCTTGGATATTACAATGGATTCATGTGGTTTACAGTGTAGTGACATGGAATTTATTTCGTAATAACAAGAAACTAGTTTAAGAAGTGTTTGTATTTTTAAGTCATTGTAAAGTGAGAGGTTACTAATGTCGTCGTAGGTTATTACGTACCGTAATTCACCTGTCACTAAGCGTATAGTTTAATTAACTGAATGAAATATAGATAAGCCACCCGCCCTAAAAAAAAACCAAGAGCTTTTAAGTTGTGTGGGATCGAAGCCCTTCCACTCATATTGATGTTAAAAATATTAGCCCTCCTAATTCTAAAATTTTACTGGATTTTCGCCTATGGTATAGAAATTTACGAAACGTACTCATCTAAACTAACCGTATTCTGAATAATTTATACGTTTAATAAAAATATTATATACTCAAAAAATTACTAATAAACGTACAGAATAGAATTTTTTTTTCCTATTAGTACGAGAAAATGATAATATGTAACATTAATATATAGACATACAGCACTGAGCACAGTGAAAAACTCAAATCTCTGGAGCGTTATTTTAATTCGTTGGATTATTCATTTCCTTCCCTTTTCTCTTGCTTGTGCTGGTAATTATCTATTATCATAAATTATACCGAGTATCTATATACAATGTTCGCATATCAATCGAATAAATGTCCACTGGTTATCATCGTTTGGAATATTTTAATGTTTACACACTGCAGGTAGGTAGGTAATCTATACCAGCGATTCCCAAAGTTTGTTCCGTGGTACAATCTTAAGGGTTCCACCAGATGTATGGGAGAATCGAGACAATTCTTTTAAATTATACTTGGAAAAAAAAAGTTAAGCAAAAATTGTGATTGGTGTTAGTTAGAGTTAGAGACATGAGACAGGGGTTCCACAAAACACAAACTATTTTCTAAGGGTGCCGTTGTCGCAAAAGTTTGGGAACCGCTGATCTATACAATACATTTTGTAAAAAGACCCCAACCCGCCGATAAAATCTAAACGTTTAGTGAATGATATGATGTGTGGTAAAAAAAAAATCTGGGATAAAATCGATCGGTTTAAACGTTTTGCCTTCTTGCTACAAAAAAATCTGAAACCATGTCAACCGCCAACGTACCTTGGATTTGTGAAAAGTGGAAACAAAATCGAATCCACGTGCATATTCATAACGGTATACGATACGATTACATTATATTATATACCTGCAACATAAGGCACCCCCGGTACGTGACTCGACGGTTTCGTACTATTTTCCCAAACCCTACCCCCACACGCACACTCACACGAGTAGTCTCGAACGACTAAATCACATCCCATGTTTGAATAATATAATATTTGTACAATATAAGACCATCGTTTTAAAAAAAAAAAAACCACGAGCACACGAAATAACGCAATCAGGGGTGGTAAACGTCGCTTGGTAACGCGTACACTAAAGTTAGTGTTTTACTATTTTAACGGATACGTGTGTGTGTGTGTGATTCGTCAATGTGAGTACAATATACATAGGTGTATGCGTGTACCTAAATATAAATACGATGACGTAAATACAATATTTAATATTATTATGACGTAAGTGCCTGTGTATATAAGCGTTATACTAAGAAACGTATTTCTATCCCTCAAACCTACTCCGAGCTTATAGGTAAATACCTATATAACGATTAACGAGAAAACCGCAATGAAATAATAATATTGTCGTCGTCATCACTATTGCAGTAAGATGTATGTCAGTGGGGCGTTAAGGGGCTTAAGCCCCCTTTAAACTTGTTATACATAGACATCACGTCACCACTATTTATTTATATAACAATTAACGCATCACGATGCCATTTCAACGATGACATATCAACTATACGGTTGTATATTCAAATTTGTATTTTTTTCTGAAAAAAGCCCCCTCTCCCCCATTTCAAAATTCTAAAACGCGCCTGACTACGACGTGCATTTTCAGAAAACAGTGCTGCACATATCGTCAATATTTGATAGTGCGTATACGATAGTGTGACGTAATAAAACGCGAAAACGCGAAAACACCGGTCTATATAGCATAACCAAGACACGATGCAAACGCGTGTACTCTGCAGCAGCTTTAATTTAGCTGTAATACGCGGTAAGAGAATAATATGCGTCATCTCTCTTTCTCGTCATAATATTATATCGTACTACATCGACATATATCGTTCTAAAATACAATATAACCGTCGTAAAATAATGCAGTACTTTATAATACGATTGTCATACACTCGTCCACCGGGCTTATATAATATTGTATAACCAGTCACCGACCGCATAATATGGCCACACTTACCGGAGCCCGTTGAATAGCTGCTTGGACTGTTCGAGCAGTTGACAGAACTCGACGACAATCTTCCGCTCGTGGTCATCCATGCTGGCCATGGTTGCGGCCACGACCATAATTATCACGTACACCGGTGTCGAGAGACGACTTGCTGTGACGGTACAAGCCACCACCGGCGATCGCCACGTCGCCGCATCCGCCGCCTGCACCCTCGCTGCACAGTGGTCGACGACGCCGTCGCCACCGTCGTCACCGTCGCCGCCGCGGCCGGAGCCCTGCAGCAGCAGCAGCGATCTCACGTACTAGCGGCGGGACGTGGTCGCGCGGCCGCAACGCGTGTCGACGACCAGCAGGTCCGTCCCGTCGTCGGGCAGCAGCAGCAGCAGCAGCAGCAGCGGGGCCGCGTCGCGCCCGATGTGGTCGGTGGTTCGGCGCGGCGGTCCATATCGGTCACCGCCGACCAGACGACCGTTACGCCTACACCCGCGGCACTGATACGATACGCCGTTAAATAATATTAATAATAATAATAATAGTATATCGTGACGATATTTATTATCACACGGCGGTGCGCGTTTAATATTTTAAGCCGATCATCGCGCGATCGACATTTGCGGTTTTTTTAATTCGACGTTTAGGTAGTGTAATATTTTTTCGCGGTATCTATAACGGTAGAATAATATGTCTTTTGTTATTACTCACACGGGACCACCCGCGGGCGGTTGCTGTATGGCGGCGGCCGGTGTAGCGGTGCTGCGACCGTGTGTACTACACTGTCGTCGGGAGTCGCACGGTCGCCGATCGAGAGACGCGTCTCGTGGGCGGCGGGGGATGTGTTTAGCGCCGTATCGCCCACGCACGTGTACGGATCGATGTACGGCTGCGGCGCGCGCTCGGTCGGCGTTCATCCGCGTCCGGCGAAACAACAAAAATACGCGTAATCTCGGGGCGCGGTGGCACGCGTTTTGCGGGTTTTCGCGAGTGGTAGCAGTGGGACAGCGGCGTGGTGGGGAGGGGGTGGTTGCGTTGGTGGACTGGAGACAACAGCGGCGGAGGCGCTCGCGTCGGTCGTTTCAATTTCGGTAGCGGCGCTGCGTAGGTGGCGGCGAACGGACGACGACGCGTCTCGTCGGCTGAATCCGCCGGCTTCGACGCATAAGGGTTGCGTCGTTATTGATTGTACCGCGGCCGCCCCTCCCCGGCGGACGACGAATGTACCGCCGCGTGAAGGGTCGGCTCTGGCCGGCGCGGGGTGCTGTCGTCGCGCCACCGCCACTACCGCCGCCGACGAACGGCCGTGAACTTTTTGCCGACCGGTCGGTGACGACAACGGACGACGGCAAACGAAACGCCGGTAGCGGTGCCGGCAACGCGCGCGCTACTTACAGATGGCGCGCCTCGGTCTACCGTGCGCACAGATGTCGACAGTGGTTACGGTTCTCGTTCAAAATTTTTGTAAACCTAAATAATATTGTAAATATTTTGTATTATTGTTATACAAACAGCCGACGAGTTCATAACGATATTATCAGAGGTCAAAGGCGGTGCACGCCTGCATGATGCATACTCTCGAACAGGTAAATCTAATGGATGTCTATAAAATCTGAATTCAATTATACGAAAAAAAATGTCGATATAAAATTAAAAACAACACTAAAAAAAAATTCGAATTTAAAATGTCTATAAAGATCTTAAAAGACGCAAGACATAATATCATAAATAATTATTTCATGCGGGTTACTACTTATACAATATCTGTATTTGCTGACAGTTTCTCTATATAATTCCTTTCTGAACTCCAATGAATCCAAAATCCATTTGATTCAGAAACTGGTAAATTTTGCACGGTTCTTTGTTAGTTTTTTCAACTATTGAGAAAAGTAAGTACTGTAGGCTGAGTTGCACTTTATTTCTGACCCCTTCAAACAACAAGAATAACGAAAATTGAACCATAGAAACTGTTCTCGATTTAGATGATTTGAGTAAAACTTCTACAATTCTGCTTCACAGCGAGACTATAGAAAAAACCAAAGAGTTCGCTCTGCTTTAAAGTTTTAAATATATTTCGTGATTTAGTAATTGTGTTCGTATACGAAAACGATTCTGAGCGAAGTGCGGGACATATTGTGGGTAATGACAGCAACGAAAACAATTTTAATATCAGAAATTATTTTTGGAAGATTTTTTACCTTCCACCCAATAGTACAACTCTCAAATAATTATTTACAAGCAAATAAAACAAGATTACAAGAAAAGCCTGCTTATTATTTGAATACAATGTTTGACGCCACAGAAGAGATTGCAATGAGTGGCATTAAACCAATTTTATATATTTATATAAAATCAAAGATATTGGGGCACGAGTTTGGACACTACATATACTCTCGTATATGGACTAGACGATATTCTTAACATATGAAGCTTAGATCGCAATATTTCTGAATGAATAAAAAACTTCAAACGCGATATTTGTAAAGAGTATTTTTGTTTCAGTCAATTAATATCAATATACAATGAGGAATCAAGATCACTAAATGTTACTACGAAACAACTTCACACAAATATTGATCGAAATGTTACCAAATAATACACTCTATAAC